>JAJDMX020000201.1:0-72671 GCA_022345685.2 Nothomitra cinnamomea | reverse complement strand
TGTAGAATAGACAAGCATGCCGCATAGCACCGATTAAGGGCGCTGGAACGGTCTATGAATTAATAAATAAATAAATATAAATAAATAAATAAATAGAATACGAAGTACGAAGTACAATCCAACAGATCTATCCAGTCCACCTCAAAAAACCTGCAGCCGCGCCAGCGGCCCCTGTCGAAAGAGGGTGGCGCTCAAATATCCTAGACCAGCCACATACGAAGTACTCCGTACTTGCTTGCAATATCGAGGCATCTTCCACAGATCTCAAGGCAACTTAATCCTAATATCTCAACATCCATCGACCGCCAAATAAATCATAGCCTAGCATTTACTTTAGCAGCAGCCAGGAATTTTCAAGCCCGCAGTCCTATGCCTTCAGCACATATTCAGATTTACCCAGATTTACCCACGAGGTTCGACAGGCCGCTAGAATAGTGTTGGATGTTCCCAAAAGGGCTCGGAACCTCGCTACCGCTGGCGCCCACTAGGGGAACTAGCCATAGTCGAGCATCTAGATTTGAGAGGCTAACTAGACGTCGAAGACAAGTAAGCTTTTCCCTAATCCCGCGACAGCATCCCGAGTCAAACCACTGATCCCTCCTTTAGACAAACTACGGGCGTCACCCCCAAGGACCTCCATTCCCTCGACAATGATGGTACTCTCACCCAGCTCAATCGTATCGATTGCGTCTATACCCTAATATCGGAATTTTGCCGGTTTGTACACCGTTCTCCTCAATGGCGGAGATAAGATATCGCTCACGGCCACATTGGCTCAACGTAGAACCCTTACAGAGGCTCTGCAGCTCTCACTCTATAGAGTTGCTGGCCGCTGGCATGCCAGAATATTCCAAGGCCTGCCCGATGAGTGCCGGGGACGGACGGACCACTAACGCCTTTGTAAAGATAAACGTACGAAAGCGAAGTATCGTCCACTCCGGCCTGGGCGTGAGAGCTACGTTAGTGGATAGCTCTCGGATGCTAACTAGGTGCAGTCATGGCTTAGGCCAACCCGAAGGGTTAGTCATCGAGGGCGAGTTAAGTAGGGACGTCGCTTTGCGCGCCTCTGTTAGATTCTCTAAATCACCCTCACAACCGGAGTTCTATCACATCCCAAACGGAAGGTGAGATTCCTTCACTAAATTATGGGGCTGGTTTTTGTCCCTCGAACGCCCCACTGCGGTGAACGATAGGGGCTTGCGGCCTCCATCACTGGCTAAAAAGAAGAAGGCAATGTGTGTGGTTCTTTGGGCCGAAAGTATTTTCTGTGAGAGCGACGAGATGACGATGCAGTACATTCGGAACTTTAAGATCTTACGACGGGTAGAGCCATACATGTGGAAGTACCTGATAGGATATTCGGTGGGAGAGATCAAGGAGATGGTCAGCGATATTATGGACGAAGGTGGCCATGACCAAGAGAATGGTGAGCTTACGCAAGAATCGGCGAGTGAAGAACGTCCACCCGTCGGTACCCAGGTACCAAAGATATGCCGCAGCGTGCTAGATAGTATATATCTTGCCGAGGAGAAGTGAGTTGCGCAGATAAGGATTGTAAGGTCTCGGATGTATATGAACTCTGAGTTGATGTGTTGACTGACGGCATGCCTTAATAGGGATTTGTGTCAAGTTCGCTGAGAGGGAGGTCGTCATCCTCCAAGTTCGAAATGCTACTACGAGCATTGCGAGGTCAGTTTAGGACTCCGAGGATATTCTTGAAGCGATGTTTTTTAATCGAGGTTGGTTAAGTGGTTGCTAACTCTTGAAGTGGGGTTTAGTTCAGCGGTGTCTGAAGTTTAGGTGGTTCATAACGGTTACAGTCAAAGGTCCGGCGAGAAGGGGAGAGATTATATTCTAATAGGGTCAGGACCTGACGGAATGGAGGTGAAATGCTGAATTATTGCTCCAGAAGAACGAGTCACCGAATTTCAACCCTTCCCTTTGAGATCGCGATCGCAGTACTCCACTTGAGTGCAAGTCTTGGTTTTTTGGTTCTTTATGACATGTCCAAGCTGAACCCCGCGATACTCCGTGAGATGGCGGGGGTGTTAGGCAGCTAGCCCCCAACACCCCCATCAAGAACACACAGCATCAAAGAGCACTACGAATCCGCCGCACCACTACCCCCCCTCGCCCTCAATTTGATCTCCACAGCATTGCAACTACTCGCAACTCCTCCCCTCTCAAAGCAATACCTCCATCCCGCCCCCAGATGCGACAATGCCTTTGCCCTTTGCCCTCTTCGAAGACCAAGTCCGCTCGATCAACCGACTCACCGCAGCCTCGCCACACACACACACACACACACGGATTTCACTCTGGGCACAATCATGATCCAGAGATATTTCACACAGTCAAAGACCTGATCCAAAGCTAAAAACGAAATTGATGAATACTATGTTCCGAAATCAGGGAATCATGGGCGGGAAGTGGCATGCTGTAGGGTTGTTATTGGAGGGGAGGCCAAGTGCTGTTGAGGTATTGTAACGGGGAGTCGAGGGATATTGGGGTTGTAGAAACGCGCGCGTGGTGTAGGCTATAGTAAAGCTACCAAGCAGCACAGGGCGTGACTAATATTCATACCTTCTCCCTCCGCCTAGTTGCTTGCAGGTTGAAGACGTTTCGGCGGTTATCTGCGTGGGCATCCCAATTTCGCTGTGTACCCGTAGTCATCTCCCTATATACAGGAGTGAGCACCGATAGCGTTGAATCTGCTGAGCTTGACTAGGACGACACAGTCTCTGTTACCCTTCACTTAAGATACTAAGGGAAGTAGTAGAATTGCGCTAAAATAGAATAGTGATTCAGTATTATTTTCGGTGAGACATGGGATGGAAGAAATACACAAGAAGGGTAGCATATGACAATCAGTATATGGAAACAAGGAAGCACAAATTAATCGAAGCAAAGAAGCAGCCCACGACGTACCCCCGAAACCAAGTAAAAACCCACAATATCAAACCAAGACGCAATCAAATACTCCAATTACTCCGCAGATTTCCCAACTTCAGATGAAAAGACTCATACACCAAAAATTCGCCCGTGCCATTAGTAACCCACCTTGCTGTCTCCTCAGTCCTTTCCCTCGTCTTTTCCACACAACACTAGTACCCCTCAGCCTGAACGTACAAACTCCCTCATACTTGTATCTCTGCCATTGCCGGACTTAACATAATACAGAGTGCGATTCAGCGTATTGTGTGAGCGGAAGTTATTTTGGGGGCAGTGTCGATCATGCAATCGTGGGAGGACTTATGTTCGAAGTAGCGCGCAGAGTGAGAGATTTGGCAGGCAGTTTCGTGGCCTCTAGGCGTGAGATTGGCGCTGGCGATGCTTATTGTTTTGGGGGAGGGACATGCCCGTGTTTATCTGGTGTTGGCGAGGTGCAGAATGAGAATGGATTAGAGATGGCATGATATTATGAAAAGCCTAAATTATAGCTGGGATGTGAGAGGATCGCCGACGGGTAATCAGTTCAAGGCCATTTGAGATGCTATAGATGTTCAACGCGTCTTCGAAAAAGATTCAGTAGGAGGTGCCTTGTACCTAGACAAAAAACCTAACAGCGCAGCGGAAGTGGCTACATGGAGTTCGCTTCCATGCAGCATGCAGGAGCTACGACGACGCTTCGTCGTTGTGCCTGTGTGGCGGATTTGGACATAGGAGCCTTACATAAGCGTCACCGCCAAGGATTGTTCGCCCCCAGCCAAACTCCTCACGAACTTATAGTAATCGTCGCAAAATTAAGCACCTCATACCTAGATGAATGCCTCAAATTCACAGGAGCACCGGGTGCCATCAGGTGCATCAGGCTTTTCAAGATGTACACCCCCCTGCTCGGCAGGAACTCTTAATAGGTGGCGGTGGTAAAAATTCAACTCTAGAATTTTTTACTGGCCAGAACAAACTCACAAGGAGACTGAAATTCGGCCAAAATATGCCGTCGTTCTAAAAATAGCTACTTGAATTTAGGATCCCACCAGCAAAAACGTAGATTGCGACTAATGGTGTCATTTGGTTCAAAAATGACCTATATTTAAAAATTGGTTTAGAAGTTCTTTCGCCAGAAGTCTACCTCGTGCAAGGTATGAGATACTAAGCACGAAATACAAGGTCGCAAGAAGCTACGAAGCTAAAACATTTATCAACACCCGAATTCAGAAATCTCATGGTTGAAGCGCATTGCCAATTGCTTCAACTGATCCGGTCGCTCTTCTTGCAATTTTGCTTATCAGCGGAACCTGGCGGCTTGAGCCCTGAAGATCGTGTTTTGATGCTGGCATGACGCAACTCAGCGATTTTTATGGATGAACTGCTTCATCATGACAGCGTTGGTGCCGTGACGAGCCGGGCTTATAGACGCACCAGACGGCTTTCTCAATCTTTTTACTAATGCCCTTGATTTTATGTTGTTGTATTTACAAAAAGGTTCCATAGAGCATCAAACATGCTGGGTGATGTAATTAATTTGCGCCGATTTTAAATATGGTTGGTAACAGCTGAGTACGCGTTGTGCTGAGAATATGGTCTTAACACAGAAAAATCGACGAATAAAGCCTTGTCAAGTAATGTTTTTGCTTAAGCCCCCTAACCTCCCTCTTACGGGGGAGTATTAAATGTAGTGTTAAAAGGAGATTGTGAAGAGCGAGTGCTAACGGTGTCAAACGGTCAGGCTTTCAACATCTCCCCAAATATCGGTAGATAGGAAGATGAACACCAACAAAGGTAATAAATAACAGCCAGCTCTCCCAAATCAATAATCAGATCGACGCCTCAATGGCGGTCTCTTAACAAGACCAAGAAACTCTTCAGACACTCCTTCAAAATGAACTCTATGTGGAGCAGAACAATCTTCATCTGGGGGTTCGGCGGGCAAGCAGTCGACCGGACATCAACGGGATGCTCTAAATGGCCCGCACACAAGTCAGCCGCCTCAAAACGAATAGCGCACTGTCCGCTCAACAGGCTAGTTTCGTCAGACAGGCGACAAGCCGGATCAAAGATATCAGCGAAGGAGAACACCTCAACCCAGACAGCAGTTCTGATTCTCCGAGGCGAATACACGATTCCGCCGAGTATTACCTTGTAGAGAGAAAACAAAGACGTCTACTAACTCGACTGAAAAGACAACCACCATTTCCTCAGCGTAATCGAACATGACAAAAAGACGCCTTTCTTGAGACTTCGTCTTTGGGTTTCAGTCGAAAGGTAATCGCCTGTAGCGTCTCTCCAACTGTTGTCTCTTGGTGGCCCTCAAATTTTCGTTATGTCTGGGCGCTGAAGAGGCTCGCGAGGAGAATGGAAGCGGTATAGGAGGCGGGGAAGGAGGCCAGCGAACGTCCTACATACATTTTTCCCCTTCGACCTAAATAACCCTACCATAGCAGCCAAACTCGTATTAGGCTTCGGCCTGCACTGATCCGGTTTCGATCTTCTGATAATTTCACCCTCGGTAACACTGTCGCTTCCCTGGCTAAGGTGCAAGCGCAGTCCCTCAGGTAAACAAATACCTAGGAAAAGGCGCGGAAAATCCGGTACGTAGAGATTATGAAAGCTCCTTGGAAAAAGCAAGAGCACTGAGAAATATGCCAGCTAGATGAAGTGAAGGTGAATCCGTTGCGAGAGCGCGCCAACAGATCAAAAGAAAAATGTGAACTCCGCAATACAGAAACTACCAAGGTAAGTAATGGCCCCATCTGAAAGTGAGATATCGAGATAATGTAGAGATGTAATATGACAGCTCCGAAAGGTACCCTTGTGAAGACACCTGACCTATGGGGACATTATATGATCGTCCTACAAATAGAATCTGTACGGCTTCAACGTAATATCGCTAGAAGTACTGAAGAATCGAGATGAGTTTGGTATCGCGTTGTGGGGACACTGCCGACTTGATTGAAGTGGTACCGCTCGGAAAGCTCTCTTCGGGGGTGGTACGCCGTCTGAGGGACCGCCGAAATACCAGAAGAACGACTGAAGCATCGCAAAAGAAGTGAAGTGAAAGTGGCGTTTCAGCTGGATTCACCAAGGCATAAGGTATTTACAACACAAAAGTGAGGTATTGGTAATTGCGAGCCTCTCGGCGAACTCTCAGTTCGGAGGTTGGGTGAAGTAGGGTCAACCAGGAAGGGTCGCAAGTGTCGAAAGAGGTGAGAGTTTAGCAGTAGAAAGCTGGCTGAAGCTAGAGAGATAAGCAAAATGAAGCTTGACCAAACTGCGTGGAGCGTGCGGTGTTGAAAAGTTGGCCTAGTGTTGGGTGCGTCATGATATTGCAGGCGCAAAGCCAGTTGGGCATTGGGATAAAGTGATAAGAATGCAATCCACCCGCTGCTGAAACATGGTTTTCTCTCATCCTGTCTACTGTCGCGGTGGTTCTGTTCTTGTGCCGCGAAATTGCTCAGGCCCAAGTTCTGCTGTCAGCCTTGAGATATCCTGCCAGGAGGTTCCTGGAGTCTTATTGTGGATTGATCTACCTTGTATGCCGTTACTCATAGTTCGTGCGGCAGACCTTTTCAAATTCGGACAGTTTCACTGTGTAGCCGTGTCAACGCGGTTTCGCGAAAGCATAAGTTGAAATTCACCTGGATGTTATGAATTCTCGAAGTGAGCAGGTTGACATTTCGGATGTATATATCTCCACCGCTCCGTGTCTCCCGGACCCACCTAGGGGTTAATGTGGAGGTCGACGAATCCAATATTGTTCGGTCAATAGTGCGGGAGGCAGTGGATCTTCCTTTGCCGCCGGATGTGTTGTGACCGATGGCATTGGATTGTCCACTATGTTTCGTTTGGGGTATGTGGATGGAGCTGCTCTTGTCGGAACTGGATTTTCCGCCACTTTTGTAGGTCAGGTATTCCCGCTCTTAGATGAGCAAGGAAATCCTCTCGGCCAGTGGCCTAGGTAGACGAAAACGGATCGGTTTCCGGGCTATATCCGGCTGGCGAGACTTGAGGCGGAAGATATTTGAGAGAGTTGCATGAGCTTCAGGGTATCTCCTCAGAGAGTCCAGATCGGGTGTTCATAAATTCTTGGACTTGGTGCCCGAGGGCGCGCAGTCGGTAAGCCCGTGACGAACAGCGTCGACAATTCGATATCTTCTTGAAATCGATGTACATATCCTCGCTGAGAACACCTCGTATGCATCCGTCGTGCCGCCCTGCTGCGAGTGCAGATTATGGCTGGAAGATGAATAGATCCGGATGCAAGGACAGGAGATAGTGACGGCGATAGTGACGACGACGGCTTCGACTCTGGAGACGAATCTATTCCCCTTAACCTCTCGAAGGACGAATTTAATGGGGAACTTCGCGGAGAGCTCTAACGAGTAGCATGGGTGCGCCCGTGGGCTGCGGGCTCGATGCAGTCAGGGCAACAAAGTGGATTGGGGATGGTAAATGCGGCTATGCCGCAAACTTTCAATTTCTAGCTCGTGAGCATTGATTTGCACTCATATCCTCCCTAAACCTAACACTCTATATCCCGAGTCTGCATCTGGACAAAGTCCTAACTCGGCCAAGTGCAAAAGGTAGTATATATACAGCCGGGGCTCACTCGCCGTCGAGCAACGCTGAACAAAGTGAAAAAAAGCCGGGAATTGACGTCTTTAGAGCGTTGGAGCACTCTTGGGGCTGCTACTTGGGAGAATAAAGGCAGCTTTAATATAGAGCGCCTTAGACCAGTGTTTCAGCTGGGCTTAGTTTACAAGACTGACGACTGGTCCCGGACTTGTGCTTGTTGTTATGTAGAGGGTGGGGAGAGGCGTGTATGGGAGGCGCGTTATGAGCGGAGCGTCGAAACGAGGAGGAGAGGAGGGCGGGCTATGCGCATTTACAGTGAGACACTAGTACTGGGTTATAGGGGGGTTGGTGGGGAGGGGGAATGTACCGCTATGCGTGAGGAGAGGATGCTGTCCTTCCCGCCAGGTTTCCGACACGGATTCGGGTTTGCGCTCCCGATCGTCTTGCCCGGCGTTGCTGATGATGATAATGGTGCCGCTATCGCCACAACGTACAAGTACGACACACTACACCCAGCCTGCACAGCTGCACCGCTGTTTTCCAATAATCGCGGCTACCGGGCCCACGATCAATGCTGGAAAAAGTGTAGTAACCCGAGCAAGACGAGGAATGGCTGTTTACGACTCGGATTAGAGCGGTGTGATCGTGTGGTGGGGGAACGGGGCGGTGGGAGTCTATTGTTCTTGTAGGAGGATTGGATATATGGAAGATGTTGAGGCGATGCGATGACGGTGATGGTGCGTTCAAGGATGGGGCTGAATTATGGTACGGTTGAGTTAAGAGACCAAGAGTGCAAAAGCGTTTCAAGCAGGCCGGTTAGGCCTGAAAACAAAGTTTAGAAGGAAGCATAGCTACCAAATCCCATACAGTATGTTCAAACCAATAAGCTAAAACGCGTTTAATGCAGAGTGTCGTTATAGGCCCACTGTAGCAACGTCTAGCCCTTACTAATAACAGATTCTCTTGAACGTCAAAAGTGAGCAAGGGAAGTCATAGAAAGAAAAAGAAAAGCGAAGGAACAACAGGTCATTCTACCCAATTAAATAGGCTCGGGAAATCGTCGACGGTAGGTTAACTCTTGCGAGAAGGTGGACTAGAAACAGCATATTGCGGGTTATCGTTAGGCATTGGAAATAGCTTCGGCGAAGCTTTCTCCTGATGGGCTGTTTGACCTTCGTTTCCATGAAACTAGGCACTCGACCTCACGGTTATTGGAATTGGAACTGTAATGTATCTGAGTATAGCTGGAGTTCTTTGTCAGAGTCTTGTGTGATAGTGTCCCTGTCATCTAGACCCAGTTGGAGGTTTGTGATATGCAATTGATGCCACTACGTTATCCTGGGGGTGGAGGCTTGCGGGGGCTGGGCCAAAAGACCAGACCATGTAGCGAGTAGGGAGTCAAGGCAGAGGTTGCCGATCGCTGCCTGGTTGGGTGGGTGGGAGGCGTGGTTGAAAGAGTAGTGTATTGAGGCCAATGGTGCACAGGAAGTACTCGCGGAACAGAGGTGTGAAGTGAGAGGCGTGGATATTTAAAAGAGCTTGGATTATGGATGATACTGCGCGGGCCTATCAAGTACATACGCGTTAGAATGACGATCTCTGAAGTGTAAGTGTTTCGAGCCTTTGATCATGTACGAAATAGTCCTTGCCTAGAGTGGGAATCTTTAGGGGCATGGGCTGTTCATGTTGGCGTTCACCACAACGTCAGTGTTTTATAAATGAGATGAGTCGCATCCAGTAGTAGGCCAAATTGAAACGCGTTCATGTTTGAGTCTTCCGTCGAAGTTGTTGGCTTACGCAGATAAGTACTCCGTAAATGCAAGATGTGAGTGAACGGTCCTCCGATTCTGGAGGTTTTTGATGCCGTTTCTGGAGGCTCTTCCACCCCACCTCTTGCCACCTAACACCACTCAACGACTCGCTAAAGGACCCCTTCTCCAACTCCAAAATCGGCCCTCTGAAACTGAGCACGCCGTCGAAGAGAGACTCCAAGATGCACAAATTCCACCATGTCCGTCCTCCTTCTCATCATTCCAGCGAATACCAGTCAAGACTATGGCGCGCAATCAGAGATAGGAGATTTCTCTATCGAGTGGGGTGTTGCACAAACAGCTGCCTCTACGTCCTGCATAGGATGTGGCGGTGGACCGGTGACAGCAGCATTTCCGCTGGCACTCTCTCTATTAGCTTTTAGAACGACGTAGACAACAAGGAACAGTGCTCTCACCGCATCTCTTCCTTGTCGCGTACTAGGTTAAAAGTTGGCGTCCTCGCAAAATCTTCGTCAAAGATCACAGGCACTGCGACGTTCTATGAGCGTGTACACACCTTCCATGTACGCACTTAGAGCCTTCTGTGAATGTAGAGCTTCAATGGCTGTACGTATCTGGCAGTACCTCCAAACTTGTCCTCCTTATCGTCTTGGCCAACATCGCCGGAGACAAGTTGAAGGTTACAATCATTGATATCGATAACATTGACATTCAAATCAACTAGCTTGGACTTCCCGACTGGATTTCGACCGTCATTGATGTCCTCCTTGATCCCCGCCTTTTACTCATGATTGCCAGACGAAGTCTTCCAGTCCTGTGAGACGAATCGCACGCACTGGAGTTTTCTCTCAGAGCCAATCCATATTGGAGAAGGAGAGGAGTCGTTTGAGAAGTGCCAGTTGCAAGTGAGTCCCAATTCAGTTGTTTGAGAAGCGTTGCGACAGATTTGAAATATTTTTTGCCCCTTGACAAATACATTCCTAAGACGAATGACGTGGGGTATTATAAATCGTAGAAATCTCATCATGATTACACAATCTTCTCGAACCCCAAAGAAAGAGAATTTGCATATAAAAGAGTGATAAATATCTTGGTGGTGGTGGAGTGGCTGGGACGGCTGACTAGGAATCTGATGTAAGAGGAGTTAGCGGCCGCACCACCGCCTCGTGCCCCCTCCACGCCGCCCAGCCCAGCGCCGTCCATCCGTCGTCGTCCCTCGCGTCGACGTCGGCCCCCCGGTCCACCAGCAGCCGCGCTACCGCCACGTGCCCCCTCCCCACCGCCCAGCCCAGCGCCGTCCATCCGTCGTTGTCCCTCGCGTCGACGTCGGCCCCCCGGTCCACCAGCAGCCGCGCCACCGCCTCGTGCCCAAAATACGATCCTACCATCAGATCGGTAAAGCTTTGAGGACATCGGCTGTAGAACGTAACGGTAGCCCAGTACACTTGGAACCATGTCAGAAATCGCTTGGATCGAGTATCACAAATATCAAGCGCTGATTTAAGCAGTACCGTCTCCTCCGTAACTTTAGCGTCTCGGAAGTGATCAGCCCAATGTTTCGCAGCATAGTCCAGGAAGTCATGCCCTTTGGTGTACTGATCGACTTTCTCCTTAATATACCAATCACCCTCAAGAACCAGAGGGCACTCTTCAAATACAACAAATAGGAGGTACGAAATACAGATCTCTGCGAGAACACGATTCGATTCAACTGGCCGCAGTGAATGCTTCCACGGTTCCAAACTAGAATTGGCATTATCAGAGGAGCTGATTAAGAACTCTTTTGCTGTGAGATGGACAAGGTAAATCTTCGAGTCTACGACTCTCAAAAAGAGCCCGCAAAGGTCTCTGATAGTGTCGCTGATAGATGGTTCGAGGTCCAGATCTTCATCTGAGCGGTCGCCAGGTTTGACACTGAATGCAACATTCATCTCTTTGAGCGTAAGCGGCCTCATAGCTGCAACCACTATGTGGAGGAGTTTCCTAGCGTCCTCGACATTTGAGCTTTGCTGAAGAATCTTCTCATAAACTGCGTCCAACGTGCTAGGTATGGTGCTAATAATATCATCCAATGCCTTTCGGGAGACTTTTGCGCTTTTCTCAATCATCTCGAGAATAAGGGACACCCAAAGGAATGTTCGATCGGCGTTTCTAACGAGATGTTTCTCCAGATCGTCCTGCACGGTCTGAGACAGACTCCTCATTGACCCAATGTCTTTGACCCTGGCCCTGACGACAAGCTCAATGTCACTGCTTGTGGCACTCGTTTCATCTTCTGCCTTCAGTCTGATTGTCGGAAGTTTGTGGAATCGCCGTTCAATTGAGGGATACGGACGACTCGTCACAATGAACTTCAAGTAATTCTGATGATTTTCGCAGTCTGAATAAAATTCTACCAATTTATCGGTAAGGGGAGATCGAGTTGACTCTTCACATTCGTCGAGGCCGTCGATGATGCAAATGATGTTGCCACACTGTTCGTCTGCTACAGCTGTGGTAAAGATGCTCCAGAGAGTGCCAAGTTCTTCAGTGAACTTTTGACCCTTGTTTCCAAAGTCCCGCACGGCATGTCTAATAAGAGCCTTTTTAGCAGTGAAGAGCTGATGCAGAAGAGCGCAAAGGGAAGATGTGGCGCTCTTTTGCGCATCATTGTCATCTTTGAAGAAGAAAAAGCAGACAGTGCCAGGAAGTGTAGCTTGAGATTCGCGGCTGTTGAGCTCGCCAACCAGGAATGAGGCCAAGACAGACTTTCCACATCCTGGATCTGCTGATACCCACAAGAGACTCGACTCCGGGTCTTGTCGCCAGCGGTGATATTTTTCATGGCATAAGAACCACTCACACGTTCCTGCCACTCGGTCTGGGTTTCTCCTTCTGTGGGACATGTAGTCTGTGATGTAAAGACACTGCAAGCATTTGATCTCGTCCGTTGAGAGCGACACAGGAGCTGAAATGGATGCTCAGTGAGAGGCCAAAGTTCAGAATTGGGCGTTAAGCTCTACGTACAAGAACTTGAATCAACAACCGCAGAATCGGCCAACTTCTTAATTGCTCTCATCACGGGCAAGTACTTTTGACTATCAGCATTATCAAACTTGCACATCGTCTTGTGATTGGCTCCTGCGACACCGACGGCTATCTCATTCGCAATACCAAGACGTGCGGAATCTTTATCTACAACCTGCAAGATTGTCAGTCTTAACAGTCCAGGAGGTTCCTATTTAACCAGTACTGCCAACATACTAGCTGATTATAAAGCTTCTCGGTTTCATAAAATGTTCTGATTTGAAGCCTGGCTGCTCTCTCAATGAACTGCTGTGAGATATCGGCAAATGTTCCCGAATTTCGTCTGAGTGCGTCAACGAAGTTGGTATTGGTACCGAATCCAATCTGCATAACCTTCAGAATTGTTGCAGCAAAGCTGGCCCAGTATGCGGCATCGGCTCCACGATGAGGCACTCCGAAGAACACAGATCCCCGTACACAGTCAAGCAAACCTCCATAGACTTGTGATCGTTCATGAGCGAGAATCAAGGCCTTTGGCTTGTCAGACACCACCATCAGCAACGGGAGAAGAATACCTGCCTTCTTCACAACTATGCCCCCAAGACTATGGGATATAAAGAGGATAGGCCTGGTCTTTTCCTCTTGCAACTGACGTTCGCCGTCTACTCTATCAAGCAGCATCGCGGCTTCGTCGTTGATATCCGTGATAGCCTTGCTAAAAGCAGTATTCGAGTTATAGCCGTAAGACATGATTCTGGCATTTGATAGCTAAGCCGGGAGAAAGCCTCGAAGCCAAAGCTTTCCATTTTCGTCTGTCCATGTCTCCTCCCAATCCCCACCGAGTCCATGGACAACGACAATACTAATAAGATGTCAGACCTCTGATTGATTGGACGAACTTTGGTGAAACGCTTAACTCGATGTTGTAATCTTCCGGGCCCCGCTTATTTCCGAAGATAAAAAGTCCATATTTCTCTTGCGTTGGCTATAATCGTTGTCAGCTGCTGTTCGAAGCTTCAAAGGCACTTCAAAGAACTCTGCCGTGCCTTTGTTACTGACACTATTTCACTTTGTCCAGATTCCTCCTGCTCATCCCACGGCCGAATTTTCCTTTTCCGCGACCAGGAAAGCATTCTGAATCATGCAAAGGCAGAATTGCAGCTCAGAAGAGACGTTTTCAGTAGATACCGCGATTATGAGGGCTGAGGTGCGGTTGAACGATTTGTTTGTCCAATGAGAGAAAACGAAGATTCGCAACGTTCCGGGAGGCCCAAGCACGCGCTAACTTTCACACAATTTCCTCAGTCTGTGCATGGCTGCTATTAATAAAATTTACAGAGAAAGTAAAATATATTCTTCGATCACTTTAGCAAGACAGCCCTATCAAAAGCCGACGCTCAAAATGCAGGATGTGAGTGCATATTTAAGGTGAAGAGACATACAATCCTGGATGAAATTCGCTGAAATTATCTTTTACATATATATACAGATAGGCAGGCAAAATCTTAGGGTTCAAAATGTTAATATGGTCATGTTACTTGGAGCGATAAGCAAGCGCATTAATCGCATTCGCTTAATGACACGTCCAGTTTGCCCCTGAGGGATTAAAGCTGTGAGAAGGGTACTAAATAAATGATTCATATCTTGAAATCTACATGAAAGCATAGCCTGCGATTAAGGGAATAGCCTAGAGGAGCGTCGTTCAAGAAAAGTCAATGGTGGTGCTGATACACGGCAGTTTGTTTCTCGCTGCCTTCTTCGTCGCTCCGAATTTTGAGGTTGGTGGTCTTCGTTGGATGGACCGGCCACAGAAAACCACGAATTTCTAGGGCAGAAGTGCTGAGCGCAGCCCCCCAATGGTAGCTGAGCTGATATGATTCAAGCGACTCGCAAGCTTAAATAATTTCATGATCTTTCCTGTACACTACACATGATCGCTGAAATTCCTGCGAGAAGTCTGATGTTTTGCTTCGTGGCCAAACGTTGTCCTGGAAACCGGCTTACCTACAAAAGGGAGACTGAGGGGAACTAGTTCGAAGTGGTTGCTGGGGATAAAGATGGAGTTGAGGGGAAAAAAGGGGGGGTGGTTTGTCGGGGGAGGAAAGGGGTACATATTGTAGTTATTTTCATCGATAGTTTGAATCGGCCCTTCTCTCTGCTTTCCCACAATGCTTGATTTCACCCTCCTCCTTAGGGCCCTCCACTTTTGCCTCCTTGCCATGCACGTCAGGCTTTTCTCGAACTCGACGAGGCTTTCCTCTCCATGGCGTTGCCTCTCGATGAGGCGCTCATGCTCGCAGAAAATGCAGTTAACACTCCCTATAGCAACATCCCCACAATTATTGCACGATCGAGGCTCCACCGGTTTGAGCTCACAGGGAACAAGGCGAATGGCCTCGCTTTGGTGGTACCGTGAGCTTCATTGCAGGCGAATCCAGTTCGACGAGGGAATCGTTGTGATTCCATCAGATAAAGTAAGGCACATGAACGCCTTCTTGTGGCCCTTCTGTGTCCAAAAGGGGCACTGTATGCGACTGGAGGGATGCTTATTCCCAAGCCAGACACCTCCCAGGTGCCGGTAGCCGCAGAGAGAGCCGTTTCCAGCTAGAACATATAGTCGTTGAGAGTAAATAAGATATATAGATAGCGAGCAGTTTCATATCATGCTCAGGACATTTGAATAGATATCTTGGGAAGCCACGAAATGCCAGTGCGCCCCTGTGCCTTCATCCCTATTAAATAACACAGGACTAAAGTCTCCCCATGACTATAGATCGGCGATTACCCGGAGGGGAAACTATTTCTCTGCAAACATTGCACCACAGGAACCCGTTACTACTCGTCGTGTGGGGTTGGTATTCTATCAACTTCTGCGATTGCAAGAGAGACGCGAGCAGCCGGCGATGCGGAATTTCCTGCGGCATGACTAGTTAGCGGTGCTGCAGTGGATTGAATACTCACGACTTGAAGTAATCGCACATGGGATTCTTACCTTCTTGAGACCCTGGCCACACCTCTTCGCGACTTCTGGAAGACTACCGCCAGAAAATATTTAGCTCAAACCGCTGCGTCCGCCGGGCTGTGTTAGTCGAAGGATAGCAGAAAGCCAGTGCTGACCTTCTCGCAGCCCGGCCAGCGGATAGTGGTGTTAAAGGAAGAAGAAGAATAGAAGGAAGACTGGTAGATATAGCTAGGCGAGCCGAGTAGTGAATTGGATTGCGGTAGTGTAGGCCTATTAATTCACTGTGACCCAGGGCACCTAGAAGGACTCGTGGAAATTCGCTCCCCCTGTTCGGTAATCAGATTCTGAGTCTATTGTAAAAGAAAAGAAGCTTGTCGAGGGGTCAAATTACCTGTCCGTGGCTGGCTCAACGAGACTGTCTCCATGCGTATGCCTGGCAAACAACTGAGACTGCCTACTGAACAAGTTAGAAAACTGTTTAATGCTTGTGTTCTTCTAATCGCTACTCGCTCGCTTCGTAGTGACTTTGTAGGGTAAAGAAGAATGAATTAGAGGAATGCCGTGGGACGGACGTATGCATTAGTCGGCGGCATGCAGTGGATTGAGCTGAGGCATACACGCTAGCCCTAATTCGCTTTTCTAGCCAGGACTATTTTAAGATTCTGGGATGGAGCTATGCTCTTTGTTGTCTAGCGTAGGTTCACGCAGAAGTCGACTATTGGCCAATTTGCATCGAGTCTCAGCGACTCCGAGCTGAAAACGTACCAATCGGACCTCGATATCTGGGCAAATTCGATCAAAGAGGAGGTGAGCATACTAGTAGCGGAGAAGATTGAGGAAGAAGCCCAAGAAAACACCCGGTTCAGAGCTCTTTTAAGTAAAGGTTCCAAATCTGCATCGCTTGAGCAAAAGTTAAAGACAAGACTACGAGTCCTCGATTTTTGCTCTACATACGATTACGAGACGCCATGGAAGCAGACTCGAAAGGTCGGAAACGCAACTCTTTTCAATCGAACAGCCGACTACCAAGACTGGAAAGGTCAAGTAGATTCTTGTACACTTCTGTATACAGGCAAGCTAGGATCTGGAAAATCCGTACTACTGGCCAATATTGTGGATGATCTAAATCTCTACGTTCATAGCAAAGATATCGCAGTAGCTTATTTCTTTTGCCGCCACGATATTCCTGAAAGTTTGGACGCAGGGACAGTCATTAGGTCTCTAGTTCGACAATTGCTACGCCCTATTCCAGACCTTGCGATGGTGGCTGGATTTTTGGACGACACTACTTCAGCTCTGGATTTCGAACACATGTTCAGTTTGCTTCGACGCGCCCTTCCATCTACCTACAAAGCGTATTTCATCTTAGATGGACTGGATGAATGTGATTATGATGAGAGAAATACACTGATTCTACAACTCCGGAAGCTCCAGGACACATTTACTATGCTTCTTTGCATTTCATTCAGACTGGGCCCGACAATGCCCTGAAATTAAGCCCGGAAGACTTTACTGCCCCTAAGAGCATCTCGATTCCCGAAGGCAATCCCGATATTGAGTTTTTCATCGGGAAAGAATTAGAGAACTGCATAGAGTCCAAAAAGTTAGTGATAGGAAATCCTACTCTGATACTGGAAATTCGAGATGCTCTTCTCCAAGGTTCTCAGGGCATGTTTCTCTGGGTGGCTCTCCAAATTATATCCTTGTGCGCTATGAAAACAGATGACGCTATCCGTCAGGCTCTAGTAGATCCTCCTAAAGATCTTTCAGAAACATTTGCTTGTATCCTAGCGAGATCGGGAGTAGCAGGACAGCCGTATCAGAGGCGGATCCTAGAGCTCGTCACTGTGGCCCAACGTCCGTTGCAAATCGAAGAACTTCGAGAAGCCTTAAGCGTAGTTCCTGGCAATAGTACCTGGAACCCGGCAACCCTTCTCAATGACATATATTCGACACTGGCTTGTTGTGGAGGGAGTGGTAACGGTCGTCACAGGATGTTGAAGACGTCGTTGTCGGGGGAAGCTACGGCAAAGGCAGCCGTATTGGTTCCATCTAGGCAACCGGGAAGCCATGCTACAAGACCTACTAGGCACATGCGGGTAGCTCCAGGTCTGGAAGGCGGGCTCGGCTTCGGCCCAGTGCAGGAGTTTGAGCGGTTCAGCGGGCTGGCAGCTGGAAGGTGTGGCAGTTAGAGGGGACGATCGCCATCCCGGGCGTGTTCTCCTACCTTATTCAGCCGGACCTAAAGGAGATGGTCAATACGGAGTTCGCCACACATCGGCATCACCACCACACACCGGCTGCAATGTCACGGCTGCAGCTTGCCCGGCAGGATCCAGTATGGTATGCCCTGACAGCCTCTGCTAGGGCAGATCACGGGTGGAGGCTGATCAGCCACCCATACACCACCAGGGACATGGACTCCTGGGGGGAATTGACTGGGGTTTTGCGCATGGATCTCAACATAGAGTCTTGGCGGGCGGTTGGGGAGGCAGCCGACTTACCAGCAGCCTCTTGATCGATGACGAGGACGCGCTTGGATGCACAACGGTGGTTAAGGGGTTCCGCGGGCATCTTGCAACATGGCACTCATGACTCCTGCAGCGGGGCTGGAAGGGCTCCGGACTGACGACAAACTGCGGTCACGCCTACACGGCGGGGGATCGGGCAGAGTGGGGCGAAGCCATTGGGGTACCATGCGTGGCCTGGGGGGTCCGGCTGACACTTTCACAGCTCATTGACGGGTCGACGCCGGCGTCGGTCCGCCGAAGAAGAACGACACTGCCATGGTACATGCACATCTCAGATGACCACGAGCAGCTGGAGATGGCGGGCCCTCTTGGGTGGAGCGAGGTACGACAGTCACCGAGACACCAACGCCGGGGCTACGGCTACAGAATGGTACCGCTCCCAAACCAAGCAGCACCTCCTTTCGCCGACTTCATGGCCCTGACATCGCAGACTTCCTTCCTCACCATTCCCGTGGAGCTACGCCTCCAGATCTATCAAGTCGTCCAATCCAGTACAAAATACGAGCCCACCAATCCATTTTGGCCTTGCGTAAGATTTGTTGGCGAGTAAATTACATCACATTGTATACTTAACGGCACACTGACAAATAGGGGGAAGTTAGAAAAGAAAGGAAAAACAAGTAACACTACAGCAATTCGATTAAAATGTCCCCACTATCTCATTCACGAGCACAACGGGCATATGCTATCGGCCCCCCAAATCAGCTTCATTGAGTGAGTATTATTCACTATCGTCGCCCAGGAACGCACCGATAGAAGCTCCTAAACCGCTCGCGCTATCCTATCTTGGTACCGTGGGCCCGTCACACAATGCCGTCATATATCCTCGGCCACGGATCCCCGGACTGGATGATAGCAAGCCGGACAATGTGTAATTCTCAGATTTCTACAGTACTAAGAATCGGACATTTTAGGGAACAGGATGGATCTGAGCGGAGGGAATATAGAATAAGATAATCTCATTTTAGCTAGGCTGTTGGTTGGGTACCTTTCTACTGTTTACCTATATTAGCTTACACTATTTGCAGAACGAGAAGCCAATAGGTTGGGAAGAGGCTCTCTGTTCGCGGCAGGACGACTTCAAATGGGGGATACGGATAGAGGTGGAGTGCCATCCCGCAAAGGGGTCCGGTCCTGAGGGACAACGATTATGCTTCCATTAAAGCTACACGCAAAGAAGAGACTCTTTGTATGGTAACAAAACAAAATCCTAGTGTTTAATGAAACCGAATTGTGTCTCTTCAGCAGACCCAGACCCGTGAATATGCCCTCCGAAAATCGATGACCGCAACCTATAACTATCTCGTCAAAGCTCCGCTGAAGTGTCACCCCGCCCATGGCCCCCCTTCAAGAATCCGAATCATCGGACTCACAAGATTCATCCCATTCGTCACCTGAAGGTGATTCTGTGGAAAATTTCCTTCATTTAGATTTCCTCCCGTACCTTCGCTTTGGCTCTGAGGTTTTCCCACTTCGCAATTCCCTCCTTGCGGGCGTCTGAAACTGTGGTGCCGGGGCAGCTCTTCCCTCCGTTTTTGATCGGGTTTCAGGTCTTTTATTCCCGCTCAAACGCTGGGGTTTGGCTATGGCGACCGTCCCGTCAGATTCACCGTGAGTTGGCGATGTTGTGAAAGTCTCACATGTCCGTGGAATACTAGCCTCATAGTCTTGGAAATACATATATGCATTCATGTCTCCCCCATTATCCATGTGGCTTAGTAGATGGGCGCAACGGTAGTTCCAGGATCCCCCCGTCTCTGAAGAGATAAGTCTTCTGCAGAATCCGCACCAGAATTTCGTCATCTTCTCTCCCACAACTTTTGCGTCACTCAGCTTATTCCCTAGCTTACCCTTATCCGTAATTTTATGTTTCCAAACCAAATGGGCCTTGAAGTGGCATTCTGCGAAGCACTCTTTTCTGCATTTCCCCAGTTTACAACGCCAGACGTCTCGTCTATGATGCAAATTTTCGTGATATCTCCACCCGTATGAGGTGCCGAACCATTCTCCGCAGTCACTATACGTACAGCGATATGGTCGTGTACAGCGCTCCAAGTAGCTCCTATTGTCAAATTAGCATATAGATACATTAATGCGAGGTAAGTAGGCAGTGAGTCCGACATGGCGCTTTCGCTTTGGCCGGCATCCGGCGGGTGTATCACTTCGGGGGGTTTGTCGAGTTTAGGGGATAATGTCCTGAGGTGCTTGCGCGACATGGTACGTCGTCGCGTATGGATGTAAGCTGAACGGTTGGATTTTCAGTGCACCTGATCCGAATGGGGGGGCTGGTGTTTTATAGAGTACCCAGGGTGTCCTGCCGCGATATCAACAATGTACCCAGGGATCCAGAAAGTTCTGCGCGCTTTGGTGTTGATTTCGCGGCAAGACGTTAAGCGAGGCGCGCAGGACCTTCCGGATCCCTGGGTACTCCGTACATATAGGGGTGAGAAGTTTCGAGACTGACTAATTATGGTCTACAAAGCTCAGTTCGAGCTCTATTACAATGTTTCTATATGCAAATGAAAGCTAAACATGTGAAGAGTAAATACAATAAAGAACTACCATTTCGTATGGCCACCTTCTGCCGCAATGCAGGCTTTCATCCGTTTCGGTATACTGGATATCATTAAACTGAAATGCTCGACCTTAATATTCTCCCATTCCTCACGAATAGCTGTAACAAGTTCTTCCCAAATGCAAGGGATGTGGTCGTAGTTGTTAATAGCTCTCTTAAGGTGGCTTCACACATTCTCTATTGAATTTAAATCAGGCGCACATGCCGGCCAATCCATTAAAGGTATCCTCTCTTTTTCAAAAAATGCATGAGCAATATAAGCACGACGACATGGTGCTCCATCATGCATAAACATCATTGGCCAAACATTTTACTCAATGGACATTACCTCAGGTAACACTGCATCTTCTAATACTCTTTCTAAGTACTGTTTTCCCGTCATACGCCCATCAATTAACACTAATGGTCCCTTCTAATCAATAAAGATAGAAGATCATATTTCAACAGAAGTGCGGCCACTTTTAAATGTTGGCTGCAAACAGTCTTCCTCTAGTTGCTTATCTAGCCGCCACCAGACCCAGAAAACTCGACCGTCCAATCCAAGCTCAATATTGCACTCATCTGTAAACATAAATTTTTCCCAGTCTGTGTCAATCCAATGCTCATGTGTGTGAACAAATTCAAGGTACTTTATTTTATGATCCGGCTTTAAATATGGCTTGTGACGTCCTACTCGTTTGTGATATCCGTGCTTATCTAATATAGTTCTTATAGTGCTTGCGCAGTAATGAAACTGCTTTGAATGGGATGTTTTAGTTGCTGTTTGATTATTGACAGCTATTTCAACCAAATGTTCTTCATCTTGAAGACTAAGCTTTGTTGATACTCCTGAACGAGGACGAGTTGCAGAAGGGTCTTTCGGATTTTCCTAGGCTTGCTTTAGGGCTCAGTGAATTGTTGATTTATGAAGGCTAGATACCAAACTTATTTGTTTATAAGAAAGGTTAGCCTTCCGTAGCATCACAACTCCGTATGCCCGCCTTGGCGTGATGTGATGGTCGCCTAACATACTGGCTGCAATGTCCGTGTCGTAGAGATGAATTCCTCCAAATGTTGAGCTCCTACGTCCATTGCAGAGACTTCGTCCAAATTTTAAATGTCTTAAAAATTGCGTAATTAGGCAAGTGTTTCGAATCTTTATACCTCTATATGTACATTGATAGTTCGTCTTTGGTTGGCCGTTGTCACGTAAACCCCCGGTGGCCGCCGTGAGTTGGAAGTCTCGTGTCATTTAGCTGGAAGGTCAAATCTCCATGCCTATGTCTGGTTTCTCACTGCAGTATTTGTGGGGGTTCAGCGTGAGAAATGTCGAAAGGATACCTCGAAGAATGACTCGGAAGTCCTTTTTGTCCGTCATTTCTTCTGACACATGCCTAAGCGAGACTATTTCGTTGCTTTGGATATCGAAAATCATCGTGCAATTTCGTTTTGCGTCAGATATGTCTACAAGCCAAGTTGCTAGTATCTCAGTTGGCATATGCCAGGCCTGGTACTTTTTCAAACCACTTAGAATCGGGGCCCAGGTTCAAGAGATCATTGACAAAGGACACGATTCCTGGACGTTATGAACTTCTTTCATTGGTGTTGCGTGCTTGTGTGTCATAGATCCATGTCTCTCAAGTTTGTCCGTCGGTTCTGAGTTTTCCGAATTAGGAGTTCAGTTTGAGGTCTTGCAAATACCGATAATAGTCCACTCCATTGCTTCCTACCCACGTCGAACAAGATAGAGAGCTGTCTTATCAAATAGCCAGCCCACAGAACGAATCTCACGGGCTCAAAGTACTGATAATGCCCTGGAAATAAAATACCGAACAAACGCACAACCCACACTGCATCAACCCCCTCATAGCAAAGCCATAACCAATGTCTCCCTCCCCCACTCCTCTCTCTTTTCTCCTCCATTTCCCTCTCCTCTTCCTTCTCCTTCCCCGCGGACCATCCCCAAACCCTCCCCAAACCCTCCCCCTCCCCCCGAGCAACCGAAAGCCGATACGCAATATCCGGTAGCTCAAAGTTTTCCCACCCTCCCCGCCCTCACGCTCCACAAGCCGCTCTCTCGAATTGCCGCCTGCTGGGACGGCGAATCCCTCTCAATGATCATCCCCCTATCTCGTGTAGTCATCGAAAAAATACCCTAGCGTGGTGTGCTTAACCTACTCAGCTCCGGGGTAGTAGTGTAAACTTTCGCGGTGGCCCTCAGCGCGAACAAAGTATGCCGTGATCCAGGAGATTCCTCCCTCTCGTCTCGCTCGCCCTCCACTCCCTCTGCTCCATCTCCATCTCCATCCCCATCCCCTTCAGTGGAGGACATCCCTCTCCCCGCCCCCTCTTCCTCCGCAACGAATATATCATCTTCCTCATAGAGCAATCTCCCAAACCCCGGCCTACCCATCCTCAAATTTGGAAACCCACACGTAAAACCTCTTGATCGCCACTGGCCACAAGCAACGCCTCTGGTTTGGGCAAACGCTCCATAATCGCACCCGCCTCCGCCGGCTCCACAGTCCCCTTCTCCCTCCCCTGGAGAGACCGCACAATTTCGACGGGGTACGAGGTGTGCAGCGGGCCGGCAATGAGGCTAAAGTGCTTGGGGATGCGCAGGGAGCAGAGGAGGCGTTGAGGAGGGGGAGGTTGAAGATTTTGAGGCAGGTGACGGAGGCGGTGCCTGTGTTGCTGATGGAAAGGATTTTGGGGGCGGTGTCGAAGTGATGGGTTACTTTTCGGAACGTCAAGTCATGGAGGGAGGTATCGGACTGGTTTATCATGTTAGTTTCGGGAGAGAAGGAGGGTCCTGAATATTATTGAGGGGGTTGCTGACGGAGGCTTATTTAGTATATGCCTATCCTGGCGAATCCACTTGATTTTTTATGCCTAGATAAGTCCTTAAACCCAGGACTGTTGAGTCTATCCTGGAAGACAATATTGGCTAGGAAAAGGGGAAGGGAAGGAAAGGAAAGGAAACATTCACCCCCGCAGCACCTTCAGCTCCGCCAACTGCCGAAGCAGCGACAGCAGTAGGAGCGGCGGCGATCGGCAGATGAGAACGAACAGGGACAGCCGGAGTGGTGATAGGCGGAGGGGAGGAGACCAGACATCACCAACGCTCTCCACTTGCTGGCGAACCGGGAGAGGAGGGGACCCCAGAGACCTGGCGGACTCGCCTTGGTCGCGGCAGCGAGAGTGGGGGGAGTCCTCCTCGGCGCTTTTGAGCTGACCGCCAGAAGAGTATCACAACGCTAGGCCCTCCAAGGGGCCGGCCAGAACGACGGACAGCCGCTGCCATGGCGGGGGGTTACGCGGACGAACAATTAGCGGCCAGGAACGAACTGCAAACAGGAAACTTACCAAAACCACACCACGGGTGTTCTCTTTGGTGATCTCGAAATCACCGGGAGGAGCCACCACCGCGGGCACCACAGCCTTCTTGCCCTTCTTCTAAGAACGAGAAACGTCAGCAGCGGGGCCGGAAAAAACCAAAACATGGAGGGAAAACGTAACGCAGGAGGCGACAACGGCGAGTGAGTCTTCGAAGCCGGCTTAGAAGCCACTGGATCCTCCGTCATAACGGTAGGAGTATGCCCAGCACTGACGCTGGGACATACTAGTATTGCAAGCGGTGCAGGGACATGTCTGCCGGCAGAAAACCCCCAAACCACCAGGTAGCCTTAGCGAGGGCGTGCCAGGGCAGCTCAGTTATCGAATGTCGTGGCGGACAACGTGCAAAAGGCGTATAGCCAACACGGCGGAGCAGTTCACAGCCCCCCAGCAGCTCCTCTGAGTATCTCCCACTGGCCACAGATTAAGGGAGAGCCGTGAAGTACTATACTGGGCGTAACCCGTCTGCAGTAGGCCCCGAACCGAAGAGGGCAGACGAAGTACGATCGGCAGAAGGAGTAGAACCAACAGGAGGCCGAACCTCAGGACTGATGGCAGGAGACGGAGCTGGGAAGTCAGAACTAGTGGAATCCCGCGGGTGGAGAAGGGCTAGAGCGAACGGACGGCGCAGGGGCGAAAATGGGAGGACCAGAAACACAATGAACTGGCGCTTTCAGGGATGGGGCGAGACTCGCTAAGTAGTGGGGAAGCGGGCTAGTCGCTGCTGTTGGCGAGAGGATGGGAACGATCTCAAGAAACATGAGAACACTACGTAACGTCATTCTCGGTTGTGATTCTCGTAGTAAGGTGTGAGGAGTCGAATTTTATAAATCGTGAGTGCCTGGCCCTATCGTATTGTTTGATGTTTACGTAGTGGCAAAGCACAAACTCGGAGCTATTTTAGAGAGGCGGATGTGAGCAGGGTGGCTTGGTTGCACATTGGAATTTCGCAGAATGCTTGTTGACATGTGGTTCGAGCGTGTCGTTAGTTTGAAGCTAATTTTTAACACAACCCACCTGCCGTCGGGCTCCCCAGTGGCACCGCTTTACCCCCCCGGAACTCAACATCGAATTACCCATTCCTTGGGGCAAACGCTCTTTTCGAGTCACCCATTGTAGATGATCCAACTCAGATTACCTGTCATGAGCACACGTGCAAGAAAAGAGCCTCGAGAAGGGGTGCGGACAGTGTTGAAACGCTGGCTACATTCCCGATGAGCACTCTTTCTGGGCAAGGCATACATCTTCGGACTGGGTAAAGTGTTTCAAGCGGGTAGATTATTGGATTAAGGGTCGAGCTTGATGAAAATCTACCCGGTTCACGTGGCGTTTGTGAGTATACATTGAGGGGACGATGCCAGAGGTAAGATTGAGCAATGGTAGTTAGTTGCCTGAATTCGACTTCGAGATACACCCATATTCCCGGAGATGAAATCGGTCTGTTCTAGGTGCTTCTTTTTTCACCCTCTTCTCCTTTCAGAATGTGAAGCTAATAATTTGTAGTTCATTGGTGCTTAGAATCAGGTATGATCTGAGCGAGACCGCGCAGGTCAGGTCCACCATTAGTGTCGATGACCTTCTCAAGCTGTTATACCACCATTAGACTCTATGCACCCACTGCTATCATGTTGAGCGGCAACGAGCACAGCATGCATTACTCATTTTGTTGATGGCTTATACATCTACGCGTCCAGGAGCACTCGTTAAGGGCAACGGTTATTATAATACGGACGGCTGTCTTAATAACGACGTTAACGCTCCGCATCACGAAAAGCAAGAGGAACAAGGGCTCGCCGTAAGTTAGCAACGTATTCAAGCTCTTGAAGATCTGGAGCTAAGACATATTTCTAAAGTCCCAATTTTGTGTTTCACGAACGAGATGATAATTTTGCCTTTCGTTCCATCCTGCATGTCCTTGCTCTGGCCTTCGCCCGATAATGCATTCGCAAGCCAATAGATCAATTGCCCTGGGGATCTCTAGGCATTTCAGGTTGGATAATCGATTCTTGGAAAGATACAAGTTCAAACAGCCCCCTAGAATAGCTGCCGGGCATTGAATCTGTTGGAGATCGCCTCGCCGCGTCAGCGGCATCACCACCCTGTCTATATAGGGCCCCTTCGAAGCCATTGATAATCGAAAAAATTGTCCGCTCTGAATTATCGCAACAGAATTAAAGCCATTGCTTCCTTCATCAGAAACAACTCTTTCTCGTTTCAAAAAATGCAGCGTGGAGGGGGATGAAAGAGCAGGAGGGGGAAACAAAACACAAGAGCGAAGGGATGGATGGAGCGGCTAACGCACCGGCGGCTAATGACAGATTGTGCACCACCAGGCCCACCGAAGGCAGAGGTCAAGGCCTAATCGCCACCTCTAAGATCCCCAAGAGCACACGAATACTCTCCGAGCTCCCGATCCCCAAGGTCCCAAGACGTGCCGTCGAGACTTAGGGTGTGGAAAGCGTTACCATCAAAGGGCTGAAAAGCCTCAGCTGTGGCTAACAGCGAGCCTTCCTCTCTCCACACAATGCCTATGGAGGTAGTGAGAGCCCTTTCCTGGGACTTGCAAGGACCAATACATTGCCCCTTGGCTCTGGAACCCCGGAAGGCGGCCTCTTTCTCAAGGCATCTCGCGTCAATCTTTCATGCAGTTCACAACGCGCAGAACACCTAGGACGCTAATTTGAATCAACTTACGATCCATGCCTTTAAAGACACCGAAGGAGAAGAAATCGCAATATCCTGCCTCTATGGCTTAGAAAGCTATAGTGCTCGGCAGCTGAGCTTGAAGAATAGCTTCGGTTTCAGCTGTGCGTGTGAGCTCTGGTCACTAACTGCAGTCTAGCGTTACCAGAGTGATCGACGGCTTGATGAGATCACCCGGCTCGATAGCCTGGTTGGAGGTGGAATGCGCATCGTCTCCATGCCTGCAGCATGTCTCCACGACACGCATGCCCTGTTGTGCCTGCTAGAAGAGGAAGGTATCGCCGATGCGAGAATACCGAGACTCTATTACAACGCACTGCAGATTGTGATCGCAAATAGGGACCACGCGGGAGCAAAGGTTTTCGCGAAGAGAGCATATGCTGCAGGGGTTGTTCTTGAGGGCGAAGATAGCCCGGAATTGCGGGGGCTCGCTGATCATAGACTGTATGGGATGTCAACGAGATGGAAACGCACTGTGAAGAAGGTTTTGTAAGGGTTAAGTGAACGGGAATTTGAAGACCGGCTTTGGAGGAGAGATCAGGAGACACGCCCCTCGGGAAGTACCGCTCTGCAAAAGCATAAAAGCCTGTCCAAAGTTCGTGCATCTTATTAGAGTCGTGCCACCACATAGTTCGCCAAACTTTTATCTCAGCACAATGAGGCTCAACCCACAAGTCGGTACCAGCCTTCGACGCCGGCACGCTCGGACGTAGGTTATTCTTCCCGCCAGCAACAGAGCACTAGGCAGTTCCAGGAGGATGTGGACGCTCACCTTAAGGAGATATTGGCTGAAAGGGATCGAAGGTATTAAAGAACGAGCTGGGTGAGGAGGGATGGGAATGGGTAGTTGAGAGGCCGCATTGAGTGGGGATAGGAGGCAAAGGTTGGGTGCAGGCTGCATATTGGGCGTTGTACATTAGCCATAGAGAGGCGGGAAACCATGTACAATAGTGGAGACACGCCGTAGCCCAAGCTCGATCGGAGTCGTCATTGTGGCTAGGACGTTTCGGTTTGTGGTTGGAGATGTCTGTCATCAATGTTTCAACGCCGTTTGACCTGAAACCCAGCTTAAGCTCTCTCAGGAATAGCAGTATCGCAAATGCTATTGTGTACTTCTTCACTGGTAACGCGTGTCTCATCCGAGGACAGAAAGCGACATCGACACTGGCGGCTTCGGTGAGAGCTAGACTCGTAAATTCTTGCCCGCAACGTAGGTGTCGGTTTCGAACCTCCTTCACGTCGAAATGGGGTAGGGACAGCGAGTTGGTAGATACTTGTGCATTCGGTGACTCGCTGCATGCTCGCGTGGGCGCCCGTAGTTCTTCGCAAGCAACTGAATACACATGGACAGTTGCCAACCCAATGTAGAGTCACGAGAGCGTCGTCTCGGTTCAATGTCCCTCAGCGCGGCCCGCTTGATATGGCCCATGTCTTTTCCACCCACTCCCCCATATCACTTCGCCCCCCTCTTCGTCGACAATTGAAACTCTCCATGGCACTGCGGGTCAATCGCCTCGCCCCACCTCATATCTTACGCTGCCGTCCGTAGCTCCGGATTATTGCAGAGTAACTGCGATATACATCACAATATATGCCAAATGAATGCTCAAACACGCTCTATTTCCTGTCGTAAACAGCGCTTGGCGCACCAGAAGCTCTTTTGCGGGGCTCGTCCATCTCTTTAGATTGAATTAGACAGTGTCGGTGAATATAGATCTCATTGCCCCGACGCGAGTGCTAGCCGGGTGAAACAGCTATTGGGGGGGGAGGTGATGGCAGCTTCTCCCGTACCCTTTTCGGCTCGGCAGGAACGTCTTCAGTCCTTCTAGCAACCTGTTATGGATCTCTGGTTTTGCGGCGGTGTTATAGATCGCGACCGTGGCAACAATGCCCCACCTTATATTCATCAAATCTCTTCCATGAGTCACACCCGCTGGTCTGCTATCGCTTTATAATTCCGGCCGATGGAGCCCAAAGCCTATCCTCCTAGATCAGGGTGTGACGGCCCTCCCTCCACACCCCTATTCTCCCTAATCTTGACAACCACACTTCACTGCATCTTCGACGCTGCCTTCTTTGCTCCTTCCTCGACTCAGTCAACACCCACTTCTTGCCAAGTCGGCCTCAGCCTCCTATGTCCGTCGGCGTTGTCTATGGGACGCAATCTATGGCGACGCACCACACGCGCGATGTTTTCTTGGAAAGTAGACATCGTGGATGCGCCCACCAAATACAACCCCACACACCCTGGAGTTGCGTTTTCGCGAGTTGTCTGGATTGTTCAGAAAACCCAGGCACGCTACTGCCACTGAGGAAGGTTATGCAGTGGATGACTTGCACATACCATAGTTGGCCCGCGGCTGCTCAGCAGCCTCAGCTGTGCCGGAGAGAACAACCATGGGTGAGCCGTCTATTGAGCAGAGGCAAGGTCCGACTGGACAAACTACTTGAGCAAAGAATAGTGCTCCTTTAGTTGGCAGTCAATGCAGACTCACCATACACGCGTCTAGGAACTGATAATAGGCACAACCCATAGGGAGCGAAGATATCGATACCTCTAGAGGGGATATTGCTTTGTCCACACCAGCGAATATTGGGGGAAGTCAACGATGTGACACGGCACCAAAGCGGTCAGGTTCGGCACCACCCCCGACGAGCACCTCCGAGCACCTTTGAGGGCAGACGAACGGAGTCAGTAGGTCCGACGAACAAAGAGGCTAATGGTAGAACGATTAGCAGGCATCAGGAGATTGCGACTACATTTTCTTCTTCATACCTTTGTCTTTATTCAAACGCGTTAGAAAAAGACGCGCCCACCCATGATATTTGTCTAGCACCTGTGAAGACGTGTTCTATTCGCATCTGTACACTTAGGATTTCTGCCAGACGGAATATGCATGCCTGCTTATCACCTGGAATTCGAATACATTTTTATCTTAAATGCAATGGAACAGCTTGGCTCGTATGGTTCGTGACCTTAGTCCACTGCTTCGCGCCGTTCATCATGCGCTTCGACCGTGTCTGCGACTGCATGGTGGTGGTGATCTAGTCAACTAGGCCATCATTATCGTGCTTCTTATTAGTAGCTAAGCTATACGGTCACCAATCGTCATTGAGTCGTCCAAGCCAATTGAAAGGCATTCCCGAGACTTCCTAGTAACCCTCCTACTTGCGCTTGTACGTTCCACAGATCTTTCGTAATTTGGTCGGGGAAGCAGTTTAGCGTCGGTTAGATAATTCATTCCTCTAGGTTTGAATCTGAAGAGACGGAGGAGGGCCAGTGCGCTGAGTCCATAACGGTTCGCATGCTTTTCTAAGGTTCTTGAACTCCCGAGTTTCCGAGATCACCTAGATATTTCAATTTTATCGTCAGCATCACCGCATTTCAAGTCGAGTCTCCCCGACACGCCATATGAGAACGCCTACAGGAAAATCATGGCCTCATCGATCCCATAGCATAATCAACGCATAATTCCCACAACGCCATCAGAGAGATGAACTAGCAGGAGCCATTTAACAACAACTTCTCCATATCTACAATCCACAAGCGCGGCCTTCGCTGTTATCTTTGTAACTGCCGTCACAATCGTTACCAATCCATTTCCGTAGTATTCTAATGCATTGGGACCTCTAGCCTCTGAAACCCGAGCATATTGTAGCAAGTTTAGAAGAGGAGTTTCGTAGATAGGTTTCATAGACAGTTTAATCGGTTAACGTGTAACATATAGGTTTGGATTTAGCGCTATGGCCGGATATATAGTTAGCAACGTAATGACCATGCTCACCTCTGCAACCAGCCTTTCTAGCTCCCTGGGGCTGCTGGGCTCGCAGCCCGGTTGCCTCAGTCGGGTCTTGGTCCAGGAGGTAAGGTACCTGGTAAGTACTTGAGAAAATAAACTGCAACTACCATGCGGCTAGCGATCTGCCGTGACAGTTTGAGTCTCTCCAGGATCCCGAGCCGGGGAGGAGCGGCGCGGGAGAATGGAAACACGACTGTTCAGATGTTGTTCCTGTTATAGGTATATCGGCGGTCAGACAGAATGAGAGAGGTAGTTGAGCGCAGCTCCTCCATTGACTCTTTTTTTAATCTGGACGGTCTCACGTCGTCGGTGCGGTTCCCGATGCTTCTACGGCGACCTGTAGGACCCCACCATGCTGCGCGTCGAACACGATTCTGCACAAAATGCGGCTGGCAACTTCGGATGAGCACTAACCGGGTTTGGCTGGCCATCGCCTCGATCAGCCAATCCGATATTTAGAATCCCTAAGCGAGAACTTACCCTTTCGGGGCTGTTTGGCTGAGTTTACGCATCGCCGCGATAATGGTTTGCTCGATGATGGCAATTTTCGATCGACTGTCACAAAACCAACTGCATCAGTCTGATACCAAAACCAGCGCTTTCAACAAGCCTCCTAACTTCCAGCCCATGTTCATATCACATTGCCAAGGTGGCAGATGCTGACGTCATCAATGACGCTCAACACCCGCAACTCCGCACCATCAATGTTGCAAAAATGCAGCTTCAATGGTGTTGTGATTGGTGCCTGCACATTGTTCGGAAGCAGTGCTGCCGCCGGCACCAGTAGTATTCGGGCATAATCATGCCCGGAAGTTTACTATCCGGACATCCTCAACGGTGCTTCCGAGGGCCTGAGCAACGCCGGTGTCAATATATAAGGCCGGGTAGAATCCTATGTAGAATTAGTCAGTAGTCGCTTTTATCTATTGCTACATACAGCATCAATAGCGAGTGAAGCCACCGTTGACTCGCTCCTTTTAGGTAGGGTACTTCGAACAGCCCTGATTTTCGCTGCGCTATGAAGTATCGCGAACACCTGTATATGGTTAGCTGGAAATTTCTCCAACCTTCCAGTGGACTGTGGTAGTGGAATCGATTGGACAGAAACATGGGTTCCTTCCGAGCATGGGGGGGTACTGTATCTTGCACAGAGTATGCCAGAAGAAAACTCGTATCTAGGTAATGCCTCACCCGTCGAACCTGACTTTTGTCGGTGAGCTACGCTCACTATTATGGTGTGACAGAAGTGTTTAGACGAAAAACCCAAAATTTAGTGCCTTATTTTCGCTTCGTGTCTAAACACTTCTGTCACCGCATAATAGTAACACCAAGGCAACGGGCCGCCCGGCGACGCCCCCGCGACGCAGATTTCATGGCCAGAGACCTGCACACAACACACAACATGCAAACACCACACACTTACGACCGGACCTCCGCGCACCGAACCACCGCTTTGGCTTGTGGTCGTACTCAGTACCTACAGCATACTCTTCTTTTACCAGATCCGTCGAGGCAAGGACCGGGAATATTCCAGTCGAGCATATAGAGGATGGTGGACAACCCCACAGAGAGATTGGTGAGAAAGCCACCCATTCACTTGACTCTCCCACCAAAAGCTTGGCTAAGAATCTGACTTCATTCTCTCGTAGGGCGACTTCAGGCTCCGTTTGAACTATCCGTTCTCCGTGCCGTTCAAGGACGGAACCGCGAAACAACGCAAGAATGTTCTAGATATGAGGCCTAGTCCAGACATCTGGACCACGACTATCCGTATGTCGTTTTCCTGTTAATGGTCCTTGCGTTGAATGTTATGCGCCGAACTAACTGGGGCTGCGGGAAAATTAGAGCGACGGTTCCCCCATGTTGACGGTGCGCCAGCCCGATATCGCGCCGTTTCATTCCTTGGTGATATTATGGGATTGCGTTTTGGCTGAGAGTGAAAGTGTAGTGATTCGCATCGGCGCTCCTGAGCTCAACCAGAACTTGAAATTCTCTCTGATATTCGTGCCCCTCAAATTTAGCTACAGCAAAGTGGTGGGCTGGGAAAGCTTTCTCGAGGAGTGCCTCAGGTAAGCCTCCATTCCTAGCTCGGCCCCTTCGTCCAGCACCACGCTGACTTAGTTTGTGATGGGTGACCAGACGGCTGGAACCAGGTTGTTACGTGAACATTCGGGGTGACTCTAGTGCTAAGGTACCTCTTTTTCCCGCCACACTACGCTTTGCTCCGGCTTACTATCCCACCGAAGGTTAACAGCCTAAAGTCCGCTATAGAAGACGCCGGTTTAGAGGATTCGAATATGGTCAAGTACAATCTTCCCATACCGGAGTTAGGAATGCCCCTTGGGTTCTCGCTGAGTGAGTCGGAGGTTTACTTTGAAGATACCAGACCTGACACAACAATGTAAGTGCACATCTGGAAGGGACACGCTGATAAGGGGGATGTTGGGGGCTAACCGGTTTGTGCAGTTATGTTACCTACGCAAAGAAGGCAGACCACTCGAGTGGAGAAGCAGTACCAAAAATGGACACGGCGTAGTCTCGGTGGTCGCCTGGAACGTGCGCCTGAGGTTCGAGCCGGAGACGCATCCGTCTTTGAAAGGATTTAAGCAATGCAGTAACCTACAGTTTGATGTTCACCAGGAAAGACTCCACAGAGAATTACCAATGGAAATTTAAGTACCCTTATTCATATCCACAAGGAATTTTGCTACATAACTTGTTTTACTGTACTAGTAGAGAGCTCCTTGGTCGCCAATGCCAATTTCTTTCCGATTCTCCTAAGCCCCGCCGTGGGCTGCTTTTCGCTCAACTCCACTCTTCTCCTTATACTGCCTCGACTGAGAACAGGGATCTCTGGCCAGTACTCCATGATTTGCACGGCGCCAGGGAGCGAACATGACAACGGCGTCCAACAATTGTAGAAACAAACGATCGACTTGCGTCCGCCGCCGTTATCCCCCGCGCTACCGTGACGTGTTTAAACGGGTTCCCAATCCAGGGGCGCGCAACTTGCGGCACTAGTTAACATATCTAGCTCGAGCTTCAGGTTGGGAGACCTGCGTCAATGACGGGCTGAAGGGGAAGGTTGAGTTTGATCAATGGGTACAGTAAGAAATGAAATTTATTGGTTCTCTCTCCTAATCAGTGCGGAACCAATAATGCTCGCTCTCTGTCAGAAAGCTGCGCTGCCTGATCCGGGAGAGGCAAACACCAGCCCACATGCCAAGAGCCGCGCCAGCCATACTCAATACAACTCGTTGGCAGGGACCCTTTGCCTCATATCTATCGTGTGAGTTTACGCCTCGTCCAACAGCGCCCTTTCCATAAGGTTCAAATGGGGTAATCTGCTGGCAATGCAGCAAGGCTAGCGCCGTGTTAACGAGGAAACCTGGCAACTACAGCACTGTGTCATCAGATCAGATTTAGTGCTCGGGGCTTACTATAAAATCTTCATAGTTCCTAGCTGAATATATTTCTCTCGATACTCGGCACAGAGCTAAATTTTTTTCCCCCACCGCCACAGTCCACAGCCACTGCCGAGACTGCGCCACCCTTCTATGAAAGGGATAGCGCAAAAATTGGCCAACTGCCCCACTACCCCACTATTATACCCCTTCAACGAGGTATATCAGAATCGACAATGGCGGCCGACGGTTACGAGTACTTTCACATTACAGAACCCAATGCCGGAATTCAAGAGATAGCTCTCAGAGATTCAGAAATTATCTCCAAGGCTCCTCGCACACGAAATCCATCTGCATATATTTTCACAGTATACGTCCCCACCACCCTCAGCGAGATAATAAATGAATACTATGCAAATCATTATAATAAGGTCATTTCAAAAACCTACTTATCATACGCTTAAGCTAATACAGTATACAGATCTCACCCGGCTCTGCTATCGGTAATATCTTGACTCCGTCCAAGGTGTCTCTACCTTTCGAGCCAGAGGTGTTTGTACTCCTCGAAAATGCATATTATAGTGTTCAGGATGGATTCGCTGCGGTCGTAATACCTCTCTGCACAACGGATAATCCGGGGGGGGAAGTCCAATACTGGCCGAATGAGGTGCAGGAACGAGTCACACCGATCAGGTGGGAAATAGGTTCGGTGATTTATTTGGCTGGTGGCACCAAACTCCTGGTCATTGGAGGCGGCTGTGTGACGTGTGCGGTCTTTTTGCACAAATTGAGTTGATGCGGTAACAGCGTGGATAAGAATAATCTCTTACCTATAAGCTTGACAAGGACGCATTACCGCTACCAGGTCAACCTCACGATATCCATTTTCTAGAGCAGGTGGCATCACAGCTTCAAACTCATCTGCATATTTATCTCGCTCCGTCTGCAGTATCAACGCCATGTTGACGTAATACTCTTGCGGTAGTTGCGGGGCGAGAAGACCGTGTTCCTGTCCAAAGTATGACAACTGCTGCGGGGGTTGCCGGTGTATTACCGGCGTCGGGCTGAGGGGGTGTCCATGCTGCGGCTGCGAAGTGGGACCGTCCCATTGCTGTGTAATGTATGACTGCGCCATATAGTGTTGATTGGGAGGGCTCTGAGTTGTGAATAAAGGGGTGCATTCCACAGTGCCTCCTCCGGGGTGTAAACCTTCCTGCCTCTGTGTTTCTTCGAATAAAGTCATTTTGGATACGTCTATCTCTGGTTCAAGCTGTTCTTAGCGCATCTTAACAACTTTTGCCCGACTTTTTGCATATACCTGAGATAGAGATATCCGGTTCGTAGAACGCCGAATGCAGAACGTTCAAGTATGGCTCTAGCGACTCGCAGAACCGCTGTATTGCAGATTCCTTCAAGTATCCCCGTATCGGATCTAGCATGTCCGATACCAGCTTGTCCCAACCGAGCCGCCTGTATTGGTGAAGTCCCTGAGCCCCCAGTGCGATGGCCGCGCCGCCGAGTATACTTAGGTTTCTTCCCTCTCTATACAACTGCTCTGCCCTTTTCGCCTTGTCTCCCATAACTCCTTTCAGAGACACTTTTAGGTAGGAATCCCCCTCCAGTATGGGTTCGATGTGCCGATATATTATTATTTTAAGGATCTTTAGACGTACTGGTGAGACCTTTCGACATTCCGGTGAGACATCGGGCTTTTCATAGTGTTCAAATAGATCGATGAGGTACGTTGGAGAACGACTTTTCGGGAAGCGGCGAGGCCAAAAAGACAAAGGGTTATCAATCCAGGTAGGGAGCAATTCTTCGACGGTTTCATTTGGTTTTTCGACATTCCAGTCCTTCGTCACTTCAACAAGAGAGGAGATGGTAGTTGGTGAGAGCCGAGCATTATCGTAGGAATCGAAAAATTTCTGGCATTTCTCTATCCGTGCGAGCCGGTCGGCTGTCTTGCTCCGCCTTGGGAGAATCTCCATCTTGTAAAGCAAAGGTTCAAAGCAGGGAGACTCGATGCATGTACGGAGTATGAAGTAAAGACTTCAAAAGGCAAGCGCTAACAGATCAGAGTGGGGGTACCTCGTATATAATCCCCGCAATGTTTGCAATGCAAACTTTACAGGGATTAGGAACTAGCAGATGAATCTTGCCAGGTCTCACTAAGAACTTCCTGCACTTTGGTCCAGAGCAAGCGGGATATGAACCCTGCAGGTTTTCCGGGGAACCCTTTCCGGGATCCTGCACTCTGCGTGTGCTCCCGCGGCACGAGGGTCAATGATCCCTGCAATCTTTGGACTGCAAACATTGCAGGGATCCCAGGCGACAGGCTCGGTTACAAACCATAAGCCAATAACACGCTTGATTTATACGACATACCACCGAGTCATGACCAACGATAGAATTATTGATTTCGAGGCGGCACTCCACGTGGAGGATGAACGAAAAGGGGGTCTATATAAGCAATACAAGGCTGCCGAAATCTGAGAGGTTTGCCTTGCAGCCTGACCCTCCAATTGCTGTCTTCAAACATGCAGAATCTCACGTACTTTTGCCCAGGCCTGGTTACGTTCATATTCTTACTTATCATTGTACTCGGAGAAATCCAGTATCACTGGGAGACTCTTCGCAGATCCACAATGAAAATCCAAATCGTGATCACCTCCGGCGCTCTTACAATCATTGCCATTTCCATTGCCTCTCCTGCGTGTGCGTTTACAAAGTATCTTGGCAAAGGTGGTAAACACAAAATCTGATGTTCCTAATCAATGACTGACGACAGCAGAGACGAGGGGAATTCACGTCGCAGATATTACAATATTATGTGTAGAAACGGTGTTACTTCAGGCATACGAGGTAGAGTTATTGTTCTTCAAGTATAAAGAGCTCAGTTGACATCAATAGATATATTTCCTGCGCAAGTTTGATGCAAAATACTACTACTGGGCGGCCTTTTCGGTTCTCCTTCAGGTGCCTGCGTGGATTGCCAACCTAGTGTTTATTAGAAGAGGAACTGTGCCTCGGCCTATCCTCGACATAGCGCCTGCGCCTTCGATATTAGTTTATATCGTGTTCGGGATTTCCCACTGTTACATCTTGTGTAGGACTGGTACCGCGTCCGGCAGACAGGCAGACAAGGCGAGACTGGTCTTTCGGTCGAATACCTTGTCGTGTTTTTTTCTCTTCGTGCTTGGGGCTACTTTGTTAGTCTGGGACAACATCAAGCACGACAATGTGTCTCCACATGTAAGTGTGTGAGGAGCAGAATAACACAGGGTCTAACGTATACAGGCTATTCCACTTGCCCAAACCGTGCTCGCTACTCGGTACCCTCTTTACCGGTTGTTTAGTGTGGTCCCTCGAGAGGCCTCAGATACCGAAAATGGGCGTCACGGCAGACGGTCAGCTTCTGATTCGGTTGTTAAGCTTCGAGGCACCGAGGGAGACAGCTTACATGCAGACAGACATACGAGAGAATCGTTTGAACTTTACCGTAAAGGGTTGGACCTTGGGGAATAACTTTGCCGGGGGCGTACAATGACGTTGTGTAAAGTTACCTTACATATTATATGAGCACAAAGTTCAATCAACTCAGCATTCACGAATACATTTTTGATCAATTGAATTTCGAACCCATCGAGAATGCTGTAAAATCCCTCAAGTACTCCTGGGCCATCGAGGAGCAGGAAAGGCATATCTTTGCGTACGTACTATCCGCTTGGAGGCATGGTTTATTGTTTGATAATGCCAACCACCGGAGGCAAAGGCCTCGTAACATGGCAACTAGAATGACTCACGGCGTGGCACTACTGTCGCCTCCGCCGTGGCCACCTTACGTGGCTACGCCACGTAGAACATATAAGTAGCAAACTCCTCTCTTGTAGATTAGTAGCCCGAGCCGAGCAATCCATTCGTTCCCCCCCCCCCCCTTTTTTACGTAGTCTGCCGTCAACATTTATCTTGCCAGGTGAAGAAAATGCCTCCAGCCGATAAATCTAGTCACGGTATCTGTGTGTGGTTGGGGAAGTCGGTCCGACAGCCACTCAAGCCCGTTTGTCTGGGTGTGGGGGGTCGATCGGACTTAGCAACAAGGGATTAGGTAGTGTCGAGTAATCTACCAAATCAAGGCAGTATTGTGCCAGCCCCGTCCTAGACGCTCGAGCCTCGTTCTTACATATATACAATACGTGGAGCTTTTAGCTCGTAAGCCCATTCAGATACGTGTGGATCATTTGGTTGGATCTCCCGTCTTTCCTCGAGGGCCATCTGTGGTGCTAGTGCATCTAGAACTGCTGGGGCTGCTGCTGGGGACATCCCGAGGTCTTCGCACTGCAGGGATCTGTGAAAGGGGCAAAACGAGTGCTGTCCATCTGGCAAATCTCAGGTATCTACTGAGTATATCCAAAAGCTATCATAAGGGTTAATCCATGAGCCGTGACCCCTATATAGACTTGCATCTTCCGCAGCTTTTCTATCTATATCCGCGTCCGTCATTTATTCGCCTCATCTGAGAGCTTCACATTATATCCTCAGGCAAGAGATCATCCTATGAATTGGTCTCATCTACCACGGAAGCTGCCAGTCAATCGTGCCTTCCTTCTCAGCAAGTCAAAGATGATGATAATACTACCTACAGGAGAAGTGCGGGAGATCATAGAGGCTCTTCGGGTTCCTCAATCCGACTATATGATGCTCACCATACTCATATGTATACATATATTATTTAACATATACATCTGCTATACGCTATCTTCCTCACACGACATCCGCCCGAAGAATCCACGAATCACCAGAAGCCACTCCGAAAAAGGGCAAGAAACGCAGGGATACATGCGAGGACAAGTGGGGAGTTGCTCAGAAAAATTTCTCAACCTCGTATGTTCACTCAAACACCATGCAGAACATACAATAAGAGCTAACTTCGGGTTTCCGTATAGGCGCCTCAAGAAAAGGGAGTGTCTGATAGAACGGCTGTGACGACATCAACAGAAACTAGCGGAGGAATTATAAAACGGTCTGTCCGGATTATACGCCCTGTCAATGGGACAAGCAGAAAATGCCGGATGAAGTGTGTATATTGGCAACGTTCGTAGACCATACAGACAACTGCAACCAAGCATGAGGTGGCTCATGGGCTTGATGGATTGTTTGCAGACTACTTCCTGTACTATTAAAACTTTCTGCGATCGACTTGGTCAGCAAGATAAATGGAGACAGGCCCGTTCGCTAGCTTTTCCTGAGTGCTACAGGTATCGACCTGAACGATTGACAAGACGACCAATTTTGACATGCGTCTCCAAGTAGAGCAAGGCAGAAAGCTGATTTGACGAATACTGCAACAAGATAATAAGCATTCACGCATAGCCCTACACCCGCACATGACCCTTTCCGTACATGCCGGGAAAGAGGCGCATGTATCGAGTGGCCTAAAAAGCAAATAAAAGTGGATTTAAGAGAGAGAGAATGAGATGGCCTTACAGGCAGGTGGAGCGGTTCCGAATCCGCCATATCTATGGTGGGGGACTAACTTATCCAGTCTAGCCAGGGTAGCCGAAGGGCATTGGGTGGCATGCGCCGATCCACTGCAGTCCGAAGTCTGGAGCTGTGCAAGCTTATGCAGTACGTAACACTAGCACCCCAGCAAGGCCCTTCCTTCCTATTGCCCTCAAGCTAGCAGGCGAAAGGTGGCCGGGGGCGGATAGGTGTATATAGTATGTGAAATTCGAGCTTTTGTGTTGTCAGAGACGTCGCCACTCTGGGAGATCTTGGGTATTCGAATCAAAACGTTACCATAGGGGTCAAATCCTTGTATCTTCAGCAGTTTCTCCTCTACTCCACAATATTCGCATCATATCTCCAAACGAGAGATCACCAACTTCGGAATCCCCGCACAGTTATTTTCCCAAGTAGTGGGGAATCCCTTCAGTGGAAATTAAAAAGCCCCCCTGCCCTTGAGCAATGGGTTAGAGATGAGGATGAGAAGCGTTTGGCCCAAACCATAAATCCCTATAATTCCATCAGTGTTGCTAACAAGAGCAGAGCTCCGCCTCAGACGGCAAGTCGCCCAAAGGATCCTCAATCGGCCAACGAATCCGCTCTAGAACAGGAATCTCTAAGCGGGGGGGGAGATCGAGCCAGCAGAGCGTATGTTCACTCCGCCCTACAGCCTCTTAGTCAAAGCTGACTCCGGCTTTTCCGCATAGAGGTGGTATCTGCGATGCCGTCGATATTGCGCACAGTGAGGCGGATGGATGGCTTACACTGGTGCAAGATATACATCGAGCCAAATAATTGGGCCACAGTTCATAGTATGTTATTCTAGATGCTTAGTCTAGACTGTGGTTGTACGGCACCTCCTAAACTGTGGGTGGGAAATGTATGTACTATATTCGCATTTGCCGGTGGGAGTGCAGGGGGGTCAACCCGCCATCGTCGTGCCAGGGGCCAACTGCTCCTCAAGTTAGCAATGACAGACCGCCTTATCAGCCAGCCATCACTTAGACCTTAAGCCACCTCAAGCACGCGACCCCCCAACCAGAGTAAAAGTACTCCTACTTCTTCGTATCCCTCGGGCCAACGAGTGAGCCCATGAAATCCTTAGCTGTGGCAGCGCGCTCGATTCCATGGAGTATCCCCTCGGGGTTCCTTGTATGTCGGCAGGCGAGTACTGCAGCCCGACAGGCTAGTACCGCATTGTCGAAGAGGTTGGGCTATTGGATGGCATAGTGGATACGTCTTGGTAGTGGTGTCTTGGGGCCATGGGATATAAGGGGTGCGGTGAATCGAAAGCTGAAACATAAGGAAATCTTGTGAGGACGAATAAGTCAATTGATTTGAGAGATATTTGTGAGGCTTCGTGTGAAGGAAAGCTTTACCTACAGGGAGTGAAGACGTGAGAGTTTGGTTGTTGACACAGCAGGCACGTTAGGAGTGCCGGTTGCTGTAAGTTGGTTTCCCTTCCCCGGCCAACAGGGTCATAAAACACCGATCCCTTCTCGTGGGTATCTGAGACCTTGTCGCCTCTCTTTGTAAGTTTGCTGAGGTGGATCCGGGCCGAGGTCGTGGGCCGAACATATGTGCCGGGTTTGGAGGATGCAAGGGGCATGGCGGGAGAGCTGGGAGGAGTGAGGCATTTCCACACGTTTGTGACGGAGATTCTGCTGACACCGCCACTCCCAGTCCAAGACCAGATCGAACATCGTGAGTGTCTCCACCTCACTCTCCCTGCAGCACTACTGCAATCTTCATTCAACACATGCACTTCGCTCGCGCCCCCGCCCCCTTCGCTCTTGACACCTTCCTTCTCGCGGCACCCCAGGTACTACCCTCATAGAGCAATACATAGGCCTCAAGCTCTCCCGGGAAAGGGTATTCCCAACCGCAGACTGACTGCATAGCCTCCACAAGATATTGGCGGATGCTGTGGTCGACCTTTAAGGCTGTGTGTGGCGTACTCCTCCTATGGGCTTTTCCAAGGGCCTCTCAACGAAACCCCCCCTATTTTTATCTTTCCACAACTTGCCCCTTTAAAGACCCTAGCCACTCTCCTAAGCTTCCCTAGTGCAGGTTCTCGGAGGGTAGGATGATGGAGTTGCTGCGGGTCTTCCAAAAGATCACAAAGTTGTTGCTGTTTCAGCCCCCGCCCAAGCTGGTGGGGGAAGTTTGGCGGTGGGCACATACGTCCCGAGTAGCCCGTGTAAAGGGAACGTAAATGCTTAAGTCTCCTGATCAGTGGGTGGAATAACCCAGGATGCCACGGAACCTGGACTGGCGGCAGGGGAGTTATGTGTTTTATTTCCTGATTTGCGTCCGGTATCTTGGATATTCCTAATCCGTTCACCACGCAGCCGGATCTCGTAGCCTCCATCGCTAGTACTACAACGGATCGTACTCGATTTCCTTGCGGAGGAAATCCAGCATACAGCAGGGACTAGCTGGTGGTTCGGTGGATTTTATTGGGGTGTTAAGGGAACACAATGTGAGTCTCTGCGTATTTGCGGTAGTCCTATGGCGAACTCGGGGAGAGGAGGGGATTCGGATATTTCTGCGCGCAGTACAAGTCAGCCCTGAATGGTACGATCTGGGACCTGGTAGAACACATACCACGATTAAACACGCACCACTCATCTACAAACAACACCATCCCACCACTCATCATCAACGAGCATTCAAAAACGCCTTGGTGACACTAGCTCCCGGATCCATGACCAAATATCCCGCCCTACATCCCCATTCAAATTGGCATACGTCAGTCTTTTCCCATGCGCCCCAAACCCACCCGCAACCACCCCTCCCCCACTCATCCAAACCTCCACTGCATTCGGCCTATCACCGGGGCCCCAAAGCCAACAGTGCCCCAGTCATCCGACTAACAAATGATCCGCCATCCCATTCCCGTATCCGCAAATATCATATCCTCCTTCGCCAACCCACGGGGGCTCGCAGCCCCAATCCTCCCCCCGAGGTACTCCCCCGCCTACGTGGTCCTCGGATCAAGGACATGAGCCTCCACAATCCTATCCAGGTTCATATTCGGATACTCCGTCGCCATCACTCCTCAGACCCACGAGTTGGATTTCCGACCGCCCGCCTCCAACACCGAAGGTCATAAGTCTCTTGAGGGAGCCCGACCCGGACATGCGGCGTGAGAAGAAGGTCATGGCGCGGAGGCGGAGATCCAGAGGTATCCGGCGAGGCCATCGCGTAGCGGTTGCGGGACTGGTGTTCCAGTTATTTTATTAGGCAGGTTGGGCTGGGGTTTTCTCCGCCGCCGTATTCCGTATTCAGCGAAACTTTATGACAGAGCTATTAATATTACGATGGGCCGAGGGATAGTTGTGCGGCTCAGATGAGTAAGCGATTACGCAAGCAGGGGCTCTTCTCTCCGCGATCGCCAACACCGATCGCCAACACCGTTAGTGTTTTTTCAAGCTCTCGACCTCAGCCTCCTATTTGTGCTAATTCCGGCCTCAGACGCTACTACTACGATACGCGCGTAGTCGCAGCTAGTCACCACTCAGCTTCGTGTTGGCCGTCGACGATCGTGGAAATTTCCTCCCTCCCCCACCTCGTCGAAAAAAAGGCCCGAGTGACCCAGCTCAAATATTGGACAACCACCTCTTCGAAGTGATAATACCGAGTAGGCATAATCGGGGTGAGGTCGAAACTGGTGTGACGGGTCGAACGTATAACCTCGGTTGACAGAAGGATATTACCCTTCCTCAACGTCCCCATCATGGCCGACAGGGCGGCCAAGGAAAGTGCAGAGGGAACGAATATGTGAAGACGTCTCCTGGGAGAAGCCAAGCCAGAAGTCGTCGGAGGTCCGTAAGGAGGAGAGAACAATCAGGCCTGAGACTAGCATCAGAGCACTGGGGGAAAGAAGGAACACTAGGCGTGGAGGCGATGGCTGTCTGTCGGCGATGCGGATAGTTTAAAGACAGAAGGGGTGAATAAGAGACTTCATCCGAACATCACTACTTCGGAAGGGGGAGGGGGCCACATTTCCACAATCCTCTACTCTCTCGCTCCCTGCTCGGCACGACTGGGCATCTACAATAGTCCTGAGACGCTCCACGAGCAATCACACGTCGATGAACACCACGGACCTTATAGGGATGCACCAAAGGCCCTAGTGTCACCTACAGTCTCTACAGCCCGCCATGCACGTTTCCTGACCAAGTGGTACAATTACTATGATCTTGGCACACTCCCGAGGTCGCAGTTCCACAATCTACCGGGCAGAGGGCTTCTTTTAGAACAAGATCACCACAGCCACGCGGTACGCACAATCTTCGCCACTATTTCTTTCATACCCTTCTACCATGACGGACTGTGCTACCTTTCGAGCGATAGAGGTCTTGCGGATCCTTCTTCTTCGACTAATAGCAAGGGACGGCCGCTTCCTAGTACCGCTCTGGGGCAATAATCCTCGTCTCGAATGTCGGCAACCGTCGCCGCAGACGGATGGGGGGGTAGTGGTGTGAGGAAACTAGATAATACTACCGCAAGATATCTTGCGAGTCGGTTGATGCAGTTTGAAGAGGTTGAAGTGGGCAAGGCCCGAATGGACGCCGGAACTTTTGGCAGACGCCCCCGCATGGATTGCCTGGGCAACTGAACATCAAACCGTTCCATCCGCAATTCGCTAAGCCACAGTTTCAAGTAAATAAGCAAGATCTATGATATCGATATTGGGGACCCCGAGTTTCATTGTGGAATCAGGATCCCATTGGGCTCGTCCCACTCCTGTTCAACTCAGCCATTTAGGAGCTTTACATCCAAGCGCACTGGGCACATGCAGCCAAGAAAGTCTGCTTCGCACGACGATTGGGTATACCAGGCCTAATTCCCTAGGATTGTCTGGTTCGACAAGCATCTCCGCAGTCATCTCAACTCCAACCCCCGATAATATGCCAGCATACCCCTTGGATCCGGTACCCTGGCCAGCTAAAGTCAATGGCGAGGCGCCTATCTCGAGGGCTTGTGGACTTATAAATACATTAAGCATTTTGTCAACAATGCCTTCCAATCGCCCGACCAACACCGTAACTTCCGACAGCCACATCCTCAATCCACCAATGCCCGAAAAAATATATACTCACCTTCCACACACCGCCAAAAACTACTATAGCCTCCTCACCAACTACTCCTGCTACCCCGCACCCTTTCGAGGCGCCCCACGACGACCTACCCCGTCAAAGCTCTTTCACGAACTACCACCAGTTGAGCATCAGTCCGGCATAGTCCTTAACCACATGAGCGAGTTCAATTTCGACGAGGTCTCGGGAATATCGCTGGCGTAAAAGCAACAAGGTGTTAAGGCTGCAGGCCGAGAAGGAGGAAGATGGTAACTAGGTTGTTGGGGGAAGGAAGGGGACAGGAAGAAAAGGTGTAGGCCAACAAGATGAAGAAGTGGAGTTGCCAGTTAGGCCAGGGAACGAGGGGGAGAGGCGCGGGCCGACGAGGAAGAAACCGGCGGAATTTTGGCACCGGTTGGAAAACATATGAAAGCTTGGCCATGTTATCCGTATTAACACGAATTGGCCCAAGTCTAGAGGTTGGATTGATTCTGCAGACTACATCTGCACACATTATTTATTACCTACGGGCTGTACCCATGCGACTTTTATCACCAAAGGTGAATATCTGCTCACTAAGGATTTCGTGACGTTAAACTCGACGAGGGCATTCTCCGAGCATATTGCGTTGGGAATGGACAATTCCCCAGAAAGCGTGGCCAGAAGGACAGACTCGACTGGTTTGCGAAATACTTAGACGTTACGTTGACGAATGGTCGATCGTTCGAGTCTTTGCAAGCGTGGAAAAGTGCTTTCTTTTTCTTCTTCATCAAATGTTGTCAATTAGATATTGTTCTTAGCAAACTAAAGTTTTATCGCCCAAGATATCGCTACAATGTAATCGTACGCTGCCTCGTGAATCTCAGCTGGGAAGTGACACTGGTCCCCGGCACAAGACGACCACGAACAAGATGAGTTATCTTGAACACCTCCAAGTCTAAATAACGAGTGCTAGTACCGTCTATCTGCTGATACCCAGAGTCTTCGTCGTCACAGATACTTATAATATGAGTATATATCTCTAAAGAAGTAAGAACTATATATATAGAGTAACAAGTATTTTATAGAATAGAAATAAAGTAAGTAAACTAAATAGGTATATTGTATATTTAGTCAAAAGTGAAATAAGGAAATAATTCAAACTTACAATTACTATAAAAATATAAAAGTTATGGTCTAAGAATACTTTTGAGATACTAAATACACTAATTTATACATTATAAATCATGATTTTAAGTTAAAGAAGTACAAATACTCTATTAACTTTTATCCAAGAGCTTTAAACACAGAAATTATATTTGCATATATAAATTTAGATTTGGAATATATTTTTATATAAGATATTGTTTCAATTCACATAATAAATAAGGTTTAAAACTAGTTTATTATAATATAGAGCCTTAAAAAGTGAGAACTATAGTTGGAACTTGGCAGTAGTATGTCGTTATGCCACATACAATTAATACGTTAAGAGATATATATATATAAATACAGAAGACTGCTTCTAGAAGAAATAACAATTAGTTTTATAATAGAAATTAACATTTTTAAGATATTGAAATTCAGTTCATTACTTATAATATTACTGAGTTTCTATATATTTATAATTGTCACAAACATCTTGAGCTCTAAACTGCAAAATGCTACAAGCATGGTAATAGTATGAGAACCATTAGAATAGACTGTAAACAAAGCTTCACTAGGACATGGCATGCAACTAAAAAAGTCAAATACTAAATATGAACAGCAATGGGACTTGCTAGAGTATAGGCCCAAAGTGGTAGTATATAGGCTGTCAAGCCTATATAATATGTGCTATGCTTGGCAACTGAAAAATATGAGATAACACTTCAGTTAGGTAGCCTTCACTTAGTGGACTCAGCTAGCCATCACAATGTCAAGAAAGCTATACAAGTAACAATTAACAAACTATAAAGACTTCTAGCCATAAACTGGTTAAAAGCAATCTAAGGGATTGAGCTAACAGATCCCTAACCAGCTGAAGCAGTTGAAAGATATATCAGCTAGGAGTAGTAAGTTATATAATAATTGCACTTAAGTAAGAAGAGTATAAGTCATACCTTAATATAACTATAATATGATATACGATCATCTGATAGCAGATGATTAGTGATTTGATAAAGAGTTACTATAAAGAGCACTTAAAGAGTAATAGAAAGTACTTTCCTCTTCTCTTCATCAAATATATTATTTGGATATTGTTACTTAGTAAATTAAGTTTTATTGTCTAATATATCAAAAGATATAATTATATGCTGACTCATTGAATTTCAGCTAGGAAGTAATTCTAGTCCCTAGCAACAAGAAGATCCTGTTTGCAAAATAAGTTATCTAAAGTACTCAAGTTCAAGTAATGTATATTAGTATCATCTACCTTATAGTACTTAAAGCCTTTATTGTTATAATAGTCTTTACTCTTAAGTCCTATAATATTATAACAATAACGCTTAGTATTTAACTTAATATTATTCATACTATTTTAGTAATTTAAAAGAACTAGCTTAAGGACTAGCCTTAATATTTATAAATCATTACATTACTAAAATCATAAACTAGTCTTCTTATTCTCCTAACTTAAATTTAATTAAGTATATTTAGTAAAAGCTCAAAATTTAAATTTTTAAAATATTTCCAGAGATTATAAAGGATATATTGTACACTATTTAACAATTATATTATTTGCTAATAAATTGTTAAACAACATATATGGATAGTCAATAATGTATACTATTTATAAATTGAGTATACTACTACTCAATAATATGCACTATTTAATTATATACACTATTTATCAATTCTCTATAAAATCTGTTGCTGAATAATGTATACCACTTGTTATTATCTAAAATATATATATTATTAATAAAATATATATACAATTAATGATCATTATTATATTATATTTACTATATTCTTTGTAAAAACTTTCATTATAAATAAACTAGTATAGATATATCTTCTTTAATTATTATTTTTTTTGGATTTGAGAGTTACTTACTATACTTAAAATAGAGTTCAAAATAATATCTAAACTTATTACTATATGGTGTACGCAGAGCTGTCTCTAGTAAACCATATATACTGTTAACCAACAGTATGGTTAATGAACAGTATACAATAGATACAAGTGAATCAGAATATGCAAAGTAATAACTTAAGAGTGCTTTGCAAGCAGTGTAGGACACAATTGACGAAGAAGTTTTTGGTAATTTAGGTATGACAATGGGACATAGAATTGAGGCTTGCATTATGGCAAAATGGTAGCATACTAAATATTAGAACCAATTTGTGGCGGATTTTGGATTTTATTTGGGCAAATTATAGCTGAGTTACGTGCGAAATAATAACTTCAATTTGTTTGAAATTGTGATACCAATCCGCAAAGTTGCGAGTCATCCAGCGACCATGGTGAAATGGTGCGGTGAAGGGTCAATTGTGCTCGGCTCAGACTTGTTGACTAGTACTGTAACGAAACTTTATGGCGCCATATGTACGATTGATGATATATAAATTATCCGCCTTCAAACCATACTTCTATTCGAACTACACTTTGTCCTTGATACTCGCCCATCTTCTGCAGACGGGGAAACAGGGTGATACTTGTTCTTATAAAGTTACCCTTTGTCTACCTGGTCCTCCACCAAGATATTCCAAGGTTGTCATAAATTATGTAGATCCCAGTCCGTTTCCATACTCTAATATCGGCCTCTTGGCGATGAGTACCTCGACCCCCGATCGCTCTAAGGAAGCTAGATTCAAAGCTTATCTTAAGCCGTTATACCTATTGGCGGATGAGTCAGATGTCGATGGCCATGCATTAAATAATGCACGTATACTAGCGGAAGGAAAGCCACCTCTTGTCATCGCTCTCATTGAGCCTTGTTGCTTTGCAGATTGGGTTATATTCGAAGAGATGGTCTGGGGAAATTCGGATGCAGAGGAGGTTACGCTGGAGTGAAATGGATCTCTAACTTCATCCCCAAGCTGGAGGACGGGCAATCGGTACTCTGGTTGTTCGGCTGGCGAGGGTGGGATGATCGAGTTCGTCAATGCGAAGGCAGGTAAAAACGGGTGGATAAATAGCCGCATTAAGGGTGAGAACGGGACGTGGGGACTCGTGCCCGTTGAATATTTGGAGTTGAAGAGCGTTGAACAAGCGGGAGGGGGCTGAACAATACAGGGATAAGTTGACCGAGCAATGCTGTCGACCTGCAAAGGATAAGGAGTAAACGCCGGAGCCTGATCAGGATTTAGTCTAAAAGCTAAACTGGCCACCCGAGACCGCCACGGTGGGATGATTGGCAGGGCGTCAGGGTTTGAAATTCATCTGCCCTGACGTACCTTTCACCTTGGTGGCTGTTTCATATAATAGATGAGACTGTGGAGGTCGTGTACGCGCCGAGGACGTAGCAAGGAAGACGGGTCCGCAGAGGTTGTGAAATGATCTGGACGTGACTGGGGGTTAGGGCTGTGCACGCCACTCTTTCATATGTAAATATCAGATTGCACCCCTCCATCCACCCCAATTACGTCCCAACCTCAGCCCAAAGCGACAGGCAACGGACACTCTCACAGGCGCGGACGACATGGAAATGGTTAGAGTTAAGGCTCTGGGAAGCGTTGAAACTGTCTCTGTATGAATAGCCTCACTCAATATTTCATCTTCACTCTAGGTCCTCAGTTGATTGTCTCCGCAGGTATCCCACTCTCCGAAATCGCAGCCTCGCTTACCCCAATATATCCCAGCTTTCTCCTCCACAATGCACTGGCGTGTCGCTTCTGCAACTGGGCTCCTGGAACGGTGATCCCGGTCGACCGTACCACGTCTGCATCCGCTGCAAATATCTCCGCTAACAAACTCAACGTGCACACGAGGCGGGGTGAATAACACGGGACGACGACCGTGGGATCCATAGAGGCAATCCGTAGTACGACTGCGGTGTGGCAAGCCGACAAGACAGGGCAGGTATCGCCAGTTCCAGGCCTAGGATGGGCTTCTGGACCTGTGCTACTGGAGTCTGTAGATATTATTCAGAATTCATCAATTGGCAGACATCGGAGGAAGCTACAGCTGATCCGCCGCTCACTGATTGTATTCCTTTCCGGCCTTAGTTGCTCCGAAGGATTTGAGGGAAAAGATGGGACTATTGTGGAATCGGATACACGAGAAGTATGGTGGTTCTCCTTCCCGATCCAGTGTGCCCACCCCAGCTTAGAGGAGCAAGTTTCTTCCCCGGAGCTTATAACTCCACAAAGCACATGGCTAGTCTAGAATACTAGCACTTTTCTGCTAGGAGGCTGAGTTTCATTATTCCAGTGAGTTGCATACTGAAATGCTTCCGCCATGGTTACTGTCATGCTCCCTCAACCTCTCCACTCCGCCAAGACGTCCGGGTCGCCTCTTGCTTTCCGAAGTACCTCTTTCATTTGAGAATAGAGTATCCGATCTTTCCTCTCCCACCTCTTGCCATCTGGAAATACTACCTTCCGCAATCTATTGACCCAAGGAATCAATGGTTTATAGTACGGCGTAAAGTTCTCAGTTATGTTCTTGATGAAGTCACCCTCGTAGACTACTATCCCGGATTTTATCTCAGCTAGTTCGTCCGTGTGCGCATAGTTCCACTTCTCGAACTTTGGCACTACTCTAATCTCCTTATCAGGCCCGCTGTAGTGAATGCAAATCCAGAAGAGGACCCAGAAGAAAGACTCTAGATCGTGCATGAAGGAGTGTTTTTCGCCGTAGAGTGCCCCTATGGCCATGAACGCTCTCGTTCCAGTCTTATTTGGCGCTCCGGATGATTTTTCGCGGTCTTCTTCGATTGCGAGGTCGAGGTCGATCAAGAATGACGGCCAAGAAGGATTATCCTCTTCCTCATTCATCATTAGGTTGCCTATTGATACATCACTCTGACATACACCGGTCAAGTTACGTAAAGACTCATGCCCTGCCACTTTTAGTCTGAGTGTAGTAGATCTCCGCTATGTGTCTCTTACCTTTGATATTACCCTCCAGCGCAACAAGCATCGCGACTCGAGAGCTTGCCTTATAGATATTCTTTCCATAATCGAGTATGATGACGCGGCGATGTAACCGATTCGGCAGTACCAAGTGTCCCTTGTCTTTGTGCGGAGAAGTTGAATATGAACGCTTATTTGGCAGTAGTGGTGATGGTGTGCTGAGGGAGCTGGATGACCTCTTCCGCGCGGTACTCCCACTTCTGCTACTAGACGCACCTCCTACCGGCGCTCCAGATGTACTTGGTGGAGGCATCGTGTCTTCCGCCTTTCTGGTTGCCGAAGTGTGCAAAAACGCGTCGATCGCTTTCGTCATGCCCAAACCCTTCCGGACATTACTATTGATGTCGTCTTTTTTCCCACCCACGTGGACCGTCTCGTGATGGTAATATCTCGCCACGTTGATCACTCCCCTTTCTGTTGCATCGCGCAGCAATTCGCCTTCTTCTCCGCGCTCTGGGTACTGCCACGAGTCTTTGATAACAAGGATCCGCTTCGACTCGTCCCCGTCGCGATATGCTTTCCAGCAAGTTGTTGCCCGACCGGCTACAGAAGAGTGTCGCTTCATTAGTTCGACAATAACAAGCCGCTCTGTCTCATCGTTCCTTGTGATCTCCACATAACGTTTGCCATCTGATTCCAAGATGGTGGGATCGAACCCAAGCTGCTCCTCATTCATCCAGAGGTATCCCAATACCGCAGAGACGAACTGCAAGCCCTCCTTATTGATATCGAATGGTGAGGACGCAATGCCCCCAAGTCTGTCAAACTCCCACAGTCGCATGATGGACCCACAGAGAGTGAAACCAAGGACAAATCGACGAGTATCTTGAGCAGTAAGCACATGTCTTGCGTATCTCGCCAAGTCGAGCCATGTGTCGGTGCGCCTGTCTGCACTCGGGTTGCTCTTCAGTTCTCCCGGCACTAGGATCTGCGACCAATCGTACCGGAAGGTTTTGCTAGTCTCCGCACCATTGGCGAAGCCAATGTCGAGCTTACGTTTGGGAGTAGACCCTGACAAGTGTTGACTGGGTTGCCCTAAGGGCCTTCGTCGAATCTTCTGAGTTGACCCGTTTTCCTTCGCGAACTCCAGGAACATGTCGATCCGTTCTTTGAACCACTTCAAGACCTTTTCTTCCTGAGCATCTTCGGGCCAGCCACGCCAGCCGCCTCCTTCTCCGTCCTTGTATAGTGGATTGTTACCCTCTTTGCATTTCCTAAAAACAGCCACAGCCACCGACTGGAGATTTGTAAGTTCACCGAAGAACGTATCAAAAAATCCCGAAACATCAATATAGAGTGACGAATCAAGCTCATCCTTCAGTGCACCATCAAAGTGTTTTCTGTACTCAGATGTGTTAGCGAGGCTGCCAGTGTTGAATGATATTGGAGTCTGATTCAGATACGGCAGCGGACGAGGAGGAGGTGTTGACTCGGCAATAGTAACGAAGCCGTAGACCGCATCCCAAATATCTGCATCTGGTGCTTCGCTGAGAACCTTCTCCAGTAGAGGAATGGCTAACTTGACATCGAAACCGCCTGAATCCACTAGCGGAGTGAACCGCAAAAGACTGGTACGAAGGGTATCATAGCCATTTGGAGAAAGAAGCAAACGTGCTGCTGGAAGGCTTTGCAATGCTAATATAAGGTCGAGCACTGGATCTTTGAGGCCTATGTATGTTAGAAGAACCTCGCATCCAGTCGGTGCATCTCACCTTCGTCGCGAATATGCATATACTCTACCACGTCGTGAGTAGCATTAAACGATTTGCAAAAGGCCTTTAAGCCTTCTCTAATAGGATTGCTTTGGATGATTCTGGATTCGGAGAGATCGACCATTGAGTGAGATACAAGCTAGGCCAAGACAGCTGATGCGACATACGAGTAGGTGAGATGCGTTCAACGATCGAAAGAAGCCAGAACAGAAAAGAAGCGAGGATTAATGTCGGGGAATTAGTCAGCTATCGTCTAGATTCGATTAGATTAGATTAGATTCATTTCCCTGTTCTCAAACTTAGGTAGTGTTCCGTTGAGTTCCTCTCCCACTCCTCAATCAGGTTATAATTCTGTGTATGCCCTCACCATTCAGCCTTCGTCCAAATTTCGATCAAAGGCTGACTAACCAGCCTTTCGCAATTGAAATACTAATATCCGGTTCCACAATGGATCTCCTCTTAATCATCACTACGAAAAAGATAATATCAGTCGAAGACGCGGTCCGAAACGCACTCCAAGGTCTCCCTCCAGACGAACAGCTCTCTAAGCTCGTAGGCCTCTTTCAAGTGGCCACCGAGAAAGATGTCCAGCTTACAGAACTCTTCGCTGAAGCTTGGGATTATCTCAACACTAATAGCCATAGAATACTCGCTACCCCGCCTTGAAGCCTTGAAGCAGGATATTGACTACAACTGTGCCCTCAAATATATTTTAGGCAGACATCAAGCTAATGCTGGTAGAAGAAAAGGAGAGGTGTGTGCGATATTGGACAACTGGAACCGGTTCCCAGACAGCGCATTACCTTCCGGTTTACAAAGAATCCTCCGCGATTTTGCCACTCCCAGCAAAATCAGCACCCCTGATACGGCTATTCCCCTACTGCGCTCATCCGTCCAGACTCGGATGTCTACTCCTCGCCTTCAGAAGCACGAATACCTGCTTCAAGGTGGCATCATAGATGTCAACAAGCGCCTGAGGACCAAACCCAGCTCTCAGCTACAAGTCAAGACCTGAGCCGCCACCCAGCGACTGGAAGACGGTGAGAACGGCAACGAGAAGAATGACCGTTTTGGGACTCTACCTGCTCTCAATCGCGATGGCGGTCAGACTTCAATCCATCACAGAAGAGGACAAAAGAGGACGCGCAGCGGAAGACGAGACGAGTGTCTAGGAGGGTGTGAATATGGAAGATGACGGGGCTCTTTTGGGTGATCAAAACTTCGGCGTTCACACGGTTGTAGATACATCAGGTGAGTCTCGGTGCTGTCGTGAGCGTTGCTTCAGTTCTAAGCTACTCATCTACAGATATTCAGCCTCGTTCAGAAGATGCATGTAGCCCGGCTCGGGACGGACCGCACCCAGGGACCCAATCCAGGATGACCAGATCAGCCACCAAGCTGAAGGGAGCGGCCCATAGCCTTAGCAGCGGTCGTGGCGGTACTGGTGGCCAGGCCAGCCAAAAGGCTGCCACGCTAGGCTGCCGCTCGTGCCCGATCGGAGTCTAGAAGCTTGTTTCGAGTTTCGCAGTCTCTCCCGAGACTCCTTGCAAGGAGCCACGCTCGCGAGCCTCCGGGAGATAGCCCCATTCGAATCAATGTGCCGAAATCACCCCGTCTATTCGCAGACAATGCATTGGACATGGCCACAAACGTTACCACCACGGCGCTGCTGGAGAGGTTGAAGTGGATCTACCCTCGAAAGCGGCAGATAATAGACGCAAGACGAGTCCGGCCATCCTGGTTTCATGGACAGCCTGGAGATATCTAGCGTAAAACTCCGCCCGTTTCCGCCAAAGGCATCAAAGGTTTATGCGATGACTTCAACTTCGACGCGGCCCAGGATTTTAACCGCTTTGCTGAGAGGACAGTTAGGACCGTTGGTTGCAGGACGGAACACCAATTCTCCCGAATATATTCAGTCATCTGCGCAGAGCTGAACCCGAAACCCAAAGCGAATTCGACATATTCTCGGGTACAGCTTTCTCGGAGCGGACAGCCCAGGGTAGGCATAAATGTTCGATTTGGTGGTCTTTCTTACTCGCCAGTTAAGATCGCCCACTGAAACTGTCCGCTCCGAGGAGGCTGTACCCGAGTACGCCCCCCACCTAGTGTTGCCGGTGTGAGATTCCCGGGTGCTATTCCCGTGAGAAGTGCTTACTTTTTTCCACAGGCCTTAGCCGATCCCAAAGAGTTGACCAAACCAGATGTCATCTCTGAGCGTAATATTCCCCTTGGCCTAGAGGACAACCGGGCTCGCGAACTAGGGAACATACGAGAACAGCTTGTCGATACCTACAAGCTCCCCAACCCACTTATGGAAGTCAAGGAGAGACGTGTATTCGGAGATTGATCTTTCTTTGCAGAAAGTGATGTAGTGCGAGATGGGGATGGGGGTGTTGAGCTAATGAGGACTCGGGGCAATGCAAAGCATGATTTGGCTCAACTCAAGCGCCATTTCCGCACGACCATAGATACTTACGCCAGATATTTTATGAATGGATTATTCATGGAGGGACATGGGCTAACTATGAACTAGCGATATTATAGCCCATGGAATTCCTCCCACTCCTGTAAGCCGCATGGGATTGCTTCCCTCTTCTGTTCTTATAAGCCCTGCATATATCGCTTCAGGTCAATATCATCTGCAAGCCCTACAAAATTTCCTCCATGGAACAAACCATCAGTATCACCGATGATTGCATTGTCTTTCTTACAAAGTGATATGCAAACGCCCTACAGCGTACGGGTCGGGATACAAGGACATGCACGGGATTCATGAAGGAACTAGCTAGATCCAGAAGCAAACGGTAGCTGTAAGATGAAAATGACATTATTAAATTCGTTAATGAACATGGATATTCTATCGATTGGATTATTTGTATGGACGCATATTGCCAATACACCCGGGTCCTTTAAAGTCGCGTTCGAAGTCGACGATCGCATGAAGAACAGCTTCCAAATGCTCGTAGGACAGTTTCCTCCTTCCATTCGTAGCTAAGGCAAGCCCTGTCCGCACGGCATTCTTAATCTAAATTCGGACCTCGATCAGCTCCAGTTCATTCCAATAATCTCAACATTAGGCCTACCTGTCTTCCGTTGAGATTCTTCTTTGCCAAGCTTTCCAAGTTCCTCAGCGAGAGGGATTTCGACCCGGACATTGTGAGAAATCCGGTCCAGACCTCCGCCCTCGCCAGCTTCCTCAGCATCTCACACTCCAATATAAAGTGTATTCGAAACTGAAGTGCTTCATCGGAGGCTTCAACACGATTCGTCGCAAGGAACATAATCCCTTGGAAGTATTCTAATTAGCGTAGAAATACAGACGCCAATGCGTTGTGATTAACGTTTTCGAGAGAACGTCGTTCCAGGAAAACGCCAGCTTCGTCAGGGACTACCACCGCACCCCAATGTCGAGCAAGATGAAGAATACTAGTGAGGTTCAATTCCAGCTTGACGGAATCCACACTAAGATCGCCGGTGCAAACCTAGACGGAGTTAGCGCGAGAAAGAGCAAGCCTCCTACAGCGACGCGTAACAAGTCTGAGCCACTTAGCGAAAATCGCGACGCGTCTCATTTCCTACCCTCTCTTCTACACGGTAGAATGCCTCCGCAACGCACTCCCCTTGGCCTTGTTTCTGGGAATCGACAGTTCAATCATGAGCTTACTCCATACCAACGAGGAATTGCTGTCAGTATGACATTTAAAGGCGCTAAATCAACTAAAATTGAAGTCACTCTTGGTACCTCTTGTGGGGCCCTTCGAAGCACCCTTAAATCTGCTCAACTGCGTGATGAAGGCAAATCCCAGACTTGAGCTGGTGCTCCTAAATCCTATTCCGATGCCGATGAACAAAACCTACTACGCCATGTATAACAGCGGTACGCAGAAATAAAGAAACATTTTTGTTAAATACAGAATTAAAAGCCCAACAGGCCACCGTTCCATCTCCTAACTTCCTCAATACGTTTAGAGAGGCCAGAGATTATCTTCCGGTAGTCTTCAGGTTTTAATTTTTCCCATTCTTCGAAAACCGCCTGTTTTAAGTCTGATAAAGACTATCCACCAAATGATCGCCTCTTTCTAACTTGTTGCTTAATCAAACGCCATATCCACTTAATGGGATTTAAATCCAGTGAACTTGAAGACCATTCTATGCTTAAAATACTTATTTCTTGTAGTACAGTATTGGATTTTGAGTTAGGTGACTTTTTCGCATGAATTGAAGCATTATCCTCCACAGTAAAGATATTTGGTTTAAGTAGCTTCTCTTAAGTAAACAGCCTTGCCAAATGGCCTTGTAATATCTTTTCGCAGTAAATATTTATCATAATACCTCTATATTCAGGTTCTGGCTCTAGCAGAATTAATAAACCTTTAAAATTATATTCAATTTTGCCTCATATAATGAATGAAGCTCTTCCACTTTGATAGTGAGGTTAAATAGTATTTATATTAAATCACTTATCTTGCCTTCAGAGAACCTAAACTTGACACCGCATTTTGGTAGAGAAAAAAGTCTTATCAGTAAAAATAGCTAGTTTCCAGTCTTGTGATGCAATCTCTTAAGCCCAAATCTTTCTTTTTAATTTGGTAGTTTGGCGTAAAAATGGGCTTAAATATAGAATATGCTTTACATATCTACAGCCATAGAATATACATTAAATAGTGTTATAGGAAGATATAATTCCAGTAGCAGTAGCTGAATCATTATAATTTATGATTCTACTGCTCTGCGATTCAATTGCAACTGCAATAAGCCAGTTAATCTTCTTTTGTAAAAGCATAAATGGATGTCCGGAGCATCAGGTATATCTGTCAGATTTCTGTTGTAACCACTTATATACTGTTGACCGATGAATGCCCATGTGCCTTGCTATTTTAGCTTTTTTTAAGCATGCATCAATGTAGACTCTAAATCAGGTGACTTTTAGTGTCTTATGCTCCTTTCAAATAGCCATAGTGGAGTGGTGAAGTTGCAAAAAGAAATGTTTCGTCAATTCTATATACCATTGTTATACAAAAAAAATCCTAAAAATTCATATATATAAATCAAGAAAGCTTGTGGAATAAAATGTAGCAAGTTTACAGTAAAAAGAATTTTAGTAGAGTATGGAGTATATAATTAGAGAGTTAGAAAAAGACTATTTCTTATAGAAGATAATATAGCTATAAAGCTAATTTAGTGTTTAAGGCATTGATATATATTTGCAGAGGAATGAGAACTTTATATGTAGAGTAATAAATGTTTTGTAAAAAGAGACTAAGAGAAATAAACAGAATAAATATTCTGCATTATTAATCAGAAGTGGGATAAGGAAATTATGACAGCAAAGACTTTAGGTATTAGGAGATAAGCAGTATTAATACAAGTTACTTATATTTTGAAAATGTTCAAGGTAACTTATCTTATTATAATTGTTTCATATTAATAACTAGAATCACTTCCTAGCTAGAATTTATAAAGTAATATATAATTAAGTAGTAATAAAACTTGGTAACTAAGAACAAGAAATGTAATAATAACTTTTAATAAAGAGTAAGGAAATGTACTTTCCATTATTCTCCAAGTATTACTTATAGTTGCTCTTCATCGAACTTTAACTACTTATCATTAAGTGATCTTATAGTCTATTACTGTAAAATCAAGGTGTAACTTATAATCTGAATTCCAATTAAGGAGACCTGAGTCACATCATGACTCATACTATTCTTACCTCTGCATAATCACTGTACAACTTGCTACTCCTAACTGATTTGTCTGTTAGCTCGTTTAGCTGAACAGGGGTCCCTTAGCTTTTACTATCGGTCACTCTTAGTATATTTGCAACTAGGGGTCTTTATGGTTCATTAGTTGCTCTTTATATTATTCTCTTAGCATTATCATAGTTGATTGAGTCCATTAAGTGAGGACTGCTTGACTGAAGGTATGTCTTATGTTTTTCAGTTGTCATACACAGTGTATAGTGTATAGGCTTGACTGCTTGTACTTTACTACTTTGGGTACTACTCCTCTAGTAAGTCCTATTGTTACTTATATTCAGTAGTCAGCTCTCTCAGCTGTATACCATACTTAATGAAGTCTTATCTATGATCTAATTTAATTGTTTCTGTGCTACTTTTATGCCTGCAGCATTCTGCAGTTGAGTGCTTGAAATGTCTATGAAAAAAATAATTTAAACTTATAACTGTCATAAAAATATGAAAGTTATGGTTTGGGGATGCTTTTGAGATACTGGATATACTGGTCTTTACATTATGAATCACAATTTTGAGGCAAAAAAGTATGGATATTCTATCAACTTTTACCTTAAAGTTTTAGATGCAGAAGTTGTACTAGTATATACTTGCCTAAATCCTAGTTATATTTTCATACAAAATAACGTATCAATTCACATAGTATATAAGGTTTGTACTTGATTTTCTGATTATAGAATTGCTAGAATTACTGACTGACTACCTTACTCTTCAAACTTTAACCTAATTGAATATATATAGTGAGAACTTAAAATAAGGATTTTTAAGATATTCCTAGAGATTGCAGGTGACACCAGTAAATCAAAGGAGGCAAGAAAGTAACTAGAAAGTGCTTTATAGATAGCATAGGATACCATTGATTAGGAAGTTATTGACAAACTAGGTTTAACAATAGATCATCAAATTAAAGCTTGCATTGCAGCAAAGGGATGACATATTAAGTACTAAGGCATATCCTGTAATATATTCAATTTCTTTTAGTATTCCTATATAAATTAGTAAAGTTATATTGTGTCATGCAACTGTGGTGGAGTGGTAAAGCAACTCAAAAGTTGCACTCGGCTTAAACTTGTGGACTAGTAATGTACTAGGCCCATACCTAGTAAAGGGGTCTCTTAAGGAGTTATAAAATTCCCTCAGCCATCAACTTCTTTCCAACCCCTGATGGGCCACTATAGAAGATATTAGCGGCGTGTATTGAAGATTTAGTACATTAGAAGCTATATTGTAAGAGAACAATAAAGCCTTGTCCTTTTCCTTTTACAAAGTTGCCAAAAGGCTCATCCGTTTTGATATCCTAGCTTTCCGCAAGCGCTCGTAAGATATCCTTATGTTTCTGCGGAAGAACAAGATATTCGGATAGTGAGAACAGATGTTCTCCCTTGGTCCCATTCGGTGACAGCCAATAGGCTTTGCAAATGTGTGCCTCAAGATGCAGCATTAAATCAGTATCCTGCGTCCATGCCTGCAGCCGCTTACCTACGGAAAAGGTTTCGTCACCCAGGCAAAATAGACAGCACGCAGGGCGAACGAGGGTATGGCAGTAAGTAATCGGCCCGTACCTTCTTGAAGTAATTGAATCAAAGGTGCTGCCCGCAATAGACGTTCCACCCTTCTTTAACAAACCAAGCGAAGCACTGAAAACAATAGACCAGGTCGGACTGCAAACGGACAAGAGCTTCTGGACGCTCTCTATGTCGACAGCGATGTATACGAGCCGCCCTTTAATCTTTGCGTAGGCTACAGACATTAGACTTGTTTAATGTCCAACGTTTTCATTTAATTAGCGGAGTAAAGAACTATTTTTGTTGGAAGAATGCTCTCAGGCGTTCCAACGGTGAGTGAGTCATAGTGGGACGGGAGTACTTGCGTGGAGGATATGCCTGGCCTTCGCCACCTTATCAATCAGTTCGCCACTAAATAGATATATAAGCATTTAATAGTTAGCATCGGAACTCAATACAATAGTTCTAATCTTCCGCTTGTTTCTTACCTTCGTTCGTGTGCTTCACTCAACAATTTTGTCATTCTTCTTGATACAGACGTGGTGCAAGGTTTGAACACGTTTTTAATTTGCAAAATGCCCTCGGTAGACGCTGCTTTTAAGGCACATCCACTCCTAGGAGAGATGACAATCCTCCAACGAGGAATCGAAGCTATGAGTCAAACTCATATAGGTGAAGAGGATAGTAAGACAACGGTTTCATAAATGAATGTTGAACCCTCTCAGTCCCAGTCCGGCCACAGTCGAATTTTGCTTGCATGTACCTTATTAAATGTGAGCTTCCGACGAAAAAATCACCAGACGGCCTCTTACCGCATTTTTTATCCAATTAATATTCCCTAGAGCAAAAGCAATTTAGCTTGTTAAATACTAGGCACAATTGCGACTGCGTAAATGAGCTCACGTTGCTACGACACTCACTGGGCATCGTCTATGGGACCTTTCGTACTGAACACACTAGGCCCTTACGGTGTACCTTACGTGTCCGCACTTGTATTCAACCTGGTATGTTCGCACATTTCCTGGGTGAGCGTAAAATGAGGATTATTGAGGAATTCGTTAAAGATCGTGAATATATGTGAATGACAATTTCTTTACAATGACGAGTCTTGAGGAGCGGACTCTAGAAGGTGATATGGTGATTATATGTACCTCACGGTATATAAGTTTCCAGCAGACCCCCTACCCTACACACTGCAACCCCTTCCAAATCGCCTCGCCTCGCCTTCTTTCTCTACTTCGTCGAAGACAGCCCTCTCGAGCCGGCAGAATCCCCTTGTGGATCAGTCTTTGTACGTACATGGGCGGCAGGCCCCGAGCCCGCAGAATTTGCACTCAAAGATGAACCAATGGGGACCAGAGTAACACATGCCGCAGTTCCAAGGGAGAAGCGTCGAATCGCTCTTGGTAATCTTGGATGAGTGGAGGCGCGAGGGTCTACTAGCCATTTTGCTAGCTTGTCTGGAAGTGATGTCAGTGGTTGGGTTCCGCGGGATTGAGAATGGAGTGGAGTTCGCGAACTCTGTAGGCTTCCGAGTGCCGACGTTTCTAGGGGTGAGAAGCATGTTGGTGGAATAGTGAGGGCTAGTGTAAGACTTGCCGATTGGGGAGGTAGGTGATTATAGCAGGCGGATGCGATTTATAACACCTGGAGGTATCACATTGCAAAAGAGACTCACGCCAGCAGACAGAACATGCGTCAACATTCTGTCCGGAAATGACCCCTGCGCAGAAATGTCGTCGAGATCTATAATAGGGAAGTGGAGGCATGTCCGGTAGCTTGGTGGTCCTTTCGAGTCTGACTTCATAGCGGGAATATCTTCCGTATCGTCTTAATTTCTGATTCAGGGGCCGGGTGGCTTTGGCTCCTCTCGTGTTTAAAAAGGGGCTTTGGATAGCAATAACGTTTAGTGTGTAGCCCTCTGCTCCACAGTATATCTGGTCCATTACATTTTGCTTACTACTTGAAATCGCACGATGTACTTTGTGCTGCTATACGACCCCTATGCTGTCAGTGCTACAACGTTCCAAGCGCTGCTATTGCGTCCGTTTTCACTTTCCTTACATCTCTCCGTCTCGAGTGTGCATCGACTAATGCCATATACAGGTTGTTGCGAGATGCACAATATGCTAAGTCTTACCTGGACCACTATTTCCGACAGGCGGGGTCTGTGCTCAACCCGCTTCTACTATTCTGACTGACAATCTGTAGGTGGCAGAACTGCGTGGTCCAGCTTTGTGAGTATCGGGCGCCAGGATATTCCCGCTCGCTTTTGGTATGACAGTGACGGCGATGGCAATAATGCGAAGGAGGACGCTGCCAGAGAGGCCCTTGAACAGATATTGGGAATCGGAATTTTATGGCGTACGTCTGCCCAAATGGGCAATGCCCGTTAAAAACAGCGCGACGGGCATCTGAAGTTGTAGCCTTGTATAGATATGGGATGTGAGACGGTTGATTGAGGCGACTAAATGAAGTGTGTGGAGTACGAGAGAAAAGCGGCGAGTCTTTGGATGTTTATTAATAAAAAGCCGCACATACTGGAGATCAACATGTTTTCCCAGGCATATGGAGTTGCCCTATCTGCAAGTTCTTCCGAATACAATGGGAATCCGCATTCATCTTGGCCACGTTTGACCCGTCTCAGGATTAGCGCTGTTGCGCTCCGCAGGCATCCAGACATCTAGGCTATAAATAAACTACCTGCACCAGGCAGCCTACAGAAGATTGCGTTCATCCAGTACACATGATATGAGCACTCTCGCTGCTTTTAAGTTGAGTGCCCGTGTCGACCCCCCGAAAACTCAGAAACGGTACAATTCTGCCAAAACATACAGGATCCCTTTAAACTTGGGAGACTAGGCTCAGAAATACTGGGTATAAGATAGAGTGCCTTTTCAGGAATTTTTCTATCGTGGTTGTGTGTTGTTCTTTCAAATTTCATTTGTCGCCTCCACCTCAGTGCGTAGTTAAGTGACAGCCTAAGTGTAGGCCCCCTTTAACCTAGCGAAACGGGTGGCCGCTTTAGGTGTGTACAAAACCTTTTGGCCTACGCCTCCGTACCCATACAACCTGGTGATAAAGGCAGGCTCTAACGTCCGGTTTGGCGGTGAAACCGGCGACATCGACGACAGGAACTTTACATTTACTTCAACACCCGCATTATGGTTTTGGTTGCGTTTGGAAGCTATTCATATTGAGAATGTGGACAGAATCAACACATCCCGGGAGTCTTCGCTAATCACGTGAAACTCCACACTAGCCTCGCCAAGACCTGCGAGGCTTGCTATCTGCAAGATCCCCCACCACCCCTCCATACAAATACAAAATAACAATGGCGGGTCATGATGGGTATGGTATCATTCGCAACGCAATAAGTCTGGAACTTGCTCAACGAGCGAGTGAGGGATTTGGGGATTTCAGAGTTCATTCACACTACGGAAAGCTTGTCATTTACGACAAACCCCCGGTTGCTGAGGAAATTGAGAGAGACTTCACTAGCGTAAGTGGTGCCGCCAAGATTCGGGTGAAAATGGCTGCTTATTTTCCTTCTCAAGAACGCGGACAGAACTACCATCGAGGCCCTAGCCGGTCAAAGAAATGTTCCCTCCAAGCCGTCATTATCCTATGTTGCAACATTTCGGGAGACACCGCTAGAACTAGAAAAAATAAAGGGCGTGGAAAGGGGCCGAGTCCTTGTGATGATCGCCCTTACCGACCTCGACGAGAGTAATGGTATGCTGCGAGTACTGAAAGGAAGCCAAGGGGGTGGCGACGGCGGCCCTCTAACGCCAATAGAGCTGAAGAGAGGGGATGCAGTGGCGCTAGCCGGAGGACTTGGGTATAAGAACCCTGCTCCTGGTGGAGGAAAGTTTATGAACCTCATATACATGCTGGAGTGATGCCATATTGGACAAGATAGCGGAGAGCCGACGCAGGGTCGCTGCATCGCGTACTGAAGCAAGGCTGGAATCCTATACCACTACGTCCTGGTACCGTATTCGTGTAATCATAATCTTGAAATCGCTGTTGCATCCCGACCTGATTGGGAGGCCACCCATTATTTGAGCTCATGTTCATAGACTGGCTGGTGTGGCTGTCGAGGTTTTGCGTTGAGATCCCCTGAGTCTCCGGGCTCCATGGACCCTCCATACCTGGGTCTATAGAGATGTTCATAGGAATTTCCTGAGCTCCCGGACGCCACTGAACTTCCATGCCTGGGTTTATAGAAGGCATCTGCTCGATGTCCACGGGAATTTCTTGAGCTTGCGGACTCCACCGAACTTCCATGCCTGGGTTTATATGAGGCATCTGCTGGTTCTGCCCGTTAGTCACCGGACCACTATGAGTCCCTCCGACCAACGGAGCATCTAAGCCCCATGATGGCCAGCCTACCCCTAGCCCCACTTCCGTGGGTTGGCGGCCGGAGTCCCTTGGCCATCGGTAGAGTTATATGGCTGTTCTTCGCTTGCAGTTGTTGGTAGGCAGCTTACAGCGCTGTAACGATACGCTCCCGAGGGCGGTACATTGGGTTCTGTTGAACGCACCGCCTGTTGCTCTTGCTCTGTGTTCGTAAATACTACCGGACGGCCATCCGATTAATCCTTGACGGTGTCCGAAATCTTTCTAAAAATTTCGTTGGCTCTCTCTCCCTCATTTTAGCTCCAGATGCCTAACCCGTTGAGATGAGTCGTTGCCGCATAGAGATCTTCTGTATTCAGTTTCGTCTCCCAACTATCCCGTACTATGTCAGCATAAAGACATTCCGTGAATGACTAGGAGACTTACACGTCAGGTTGAATCGAATGAGGGAGAAACAGGAGCGAACCTAATCCACCTAACATGCGTGCAATATTCATATACCGCCTTCCTATTATTTGTTCGTCTCTCACGAAATTTTTGATCTTTTCTTCTGGGCCTCGACCGGTCGGACCGACGGAAACCAGCTGCGCAAAGTGGTCCACCGTGCGTTTTGTGACACGTTCAAGGCCATGCCTTTCTTTGAAAGTATCGAGAAGAATGCAGAAACTGACAGAACAAACTCGTCGAACAATGTTGCTGTGTGAATTGTTCGTCTTCGTTCGGTTGTAGAGCAGGCTCGCAATGTTTGCATGTGGTCCAAGACCCTCAGAAAGAGATCCCCCATATAACAGAGTTAGTGGCTCTGCGACCCAGCTATTGAAAGCGCTTTGTAGATCAGCTGGTAGTTTAACATCAGACTCTTTAGTATCCTGTATCTTAGCCAAAGCTTTACTTCCACGCGTGTGTGAGTCTGAGTTTGAGCTCCTATCCTTGCCGTTTGCAGAAAGAGCTGTCAAGAAAGGAGCTATATCTTCCTTCTGAATCGTGTCGACATATAGAGTCAACAATGCGAATATCTGAGTACTAGTTAATTTGAACCTCTTAAGATGAGGCTTCTGCATACCTTTTTTAAAAGGCTGCGCCCTTCAGTTTCTCCATTAGCGACCTCTCTAATTTTGGAGATGAGTCTCTCTAAGTGTAGGTGTGTTGCGTCCATAATTGATGGATGACAAGGCGCCCGTGATTGAGATAACAAGGCGAAAGACTGCGCTGCCTCCAAAACGAAGAGCAAAGACTGGTTTGGTTTTGTTTTGAATCCGGGGGTAAATTGTGCTTGATAATCCTTGCCGGAGTTTCATGCAACGCGATAAAGGGAAAGCATTCCGGCATGGAGTCGCTAGTACGGATCTGTAAAATAAGGTCGACCACGGTCGACCTTATTTTACAGATCCGTACTAGCGCGTTCGCCCCCATCAATAACAAGGCACACCAACACGAATTTTCTCCTCGGTTGAGATACATCCTGATGCCACTCAATTTTCGAACCGCGACGTGTTGATGCAAGAGCGGGAAGACTTCCTCACTTTCTATATCATGCTGTCCGTCCCCAAGGCTGCAAATATGACTGCTGTAGTTAATTTTAATGCACTCCCTTGCATACGCCTTGCATAAAACTCATGCGAACATGGAGCATCAAGTTCCACTTCCCACGTCGCCTAGCCAATATCGCTCTACTCTGAGTGCTCCTAACCTATCCCCCATTAATTCACCAGCTGTGGGTAAGGTTTGTGAGGAAAATCTTTTGTCGTAGTCTGAGCTGATGCTTATGGGCTTTTAGTATTACGGTCGACTTGCGATTAGCGCAGAGGAATTGGAAGGGGACCAACATTTCTTTTAAGTTTTAGTAGGTTAGGCAACTGGTCGTTTCGAAAGGAAGATATTCGTACGATCTTGGGCTAGACGACTTTTACTCATTGGCTGCGATCCACGGTACGCTATTCGTATCCTGACCTGGCTACGACACGCTGAGGACGGGCCTTGTCTCCAACTAGAAGGTATGGGGCCACACCTAGAACAGATGTATCCACTTCTTGCATATCCCATTGTTGGGGGACGCCACCGGATAACGCCAGTGTCGAGCAGTGTGCTGGAAACATCTTGGTCAGGCAGACTGCTGATCCCGAACATGGCATGTATGGTGTGGTCCAGGTTTTTTGAGAGCAGAATCTGCGGAGCATGCGGAGAGATATGATGCGGCCATCTTCAACGTGGACTATCGCGGCAGGGGAGGCATTGGCCGGACTTGTATTAGTGGGCTGCACTACGCAGTCCATAGATTTGAATTAGCCATGACAATGCGCGTTTAAAGATGAGCTGGACCACTCTGACTCAGTTGGAAGAACGAGGCGCGGTCAGTGAAGAGATAGGACAGTCTCAGCGCCGAGCACACAGTACATATGCCGGGCCCACTTGGAGCTCTAGTTTGGAAATGACTAGTAGTGCCTTTTTATCCAGTAGTAAGCAAAGAGCCACAGCCTGCCACTACACTAGCCTACTGAAAGACTATTGACTTCGGTGCAGACTTGCAGATTTATTCCATATGTCATCCCTTCAGCCATCCTCTTCCAATGTAAGTTTGCCTCTAAGCTGTAAGCGACTTCAGCTAATCGTGTTAGGCTACTCGCACACTGGCTCTGGGCGGCCTGAACGGAGGTCCGTAATCCACTGCGACGGACACTAAAGACACTGGAACGGATACCGACCCTAAAGAGAGTGCCGTGGATACCGATACCGAAGACAGCGCCACGGATCCCGATACTGTAGACAGTGCCACGGATACGAGTATCGGAGACAGTGATACGGATACTACGGATATCGAAGATGAGTCTCGGTTGACACTCAGCGGTAAACCTTGCGACATAAGTCCAGGATAAGTACGTGATAGATCAGTTTTACGCTCAATTGAGAATGTCTAGGGAACCAGGTACAATTTGGATTGGGGATTCTTGACTGGGCTAGTGACGTTTCATTTAATAAAATGAGACAAGCCGATTCTGATCCAGTGCGAATGCCTACCACATCGCCCATTGCCGATGTCCCCCAACTTAACATCAATAGTTGAGGAGGTTGTATTAACGCTACAAATGAGTCGCCGACATCCTTCAACGAGTGCCCACCTTCTATGCTTCTTACCGATAGCAATCGAGTAAACAACAGGTGGACTCGCCATCTTATCTACCGGCGAGCGCCCGTGAGCTTTCACCAGTGAATCATCTTCGAGGTGTTATAGAACCAAACAAAGTGAGTCAATTCCCTCAGAGATACCTCTTTCTAGGAGACATATCGCTGACAGTTGGACGAAGTCTGAGATTGCCGACCATGATTCTAAATTATACAGCGTTGAAGGCGTAGAAATTCTTACACCTCGCCCCAAGAAGACGAATCTAGCTAATTGCCCCCAAGAACCGGAGAAGGGGGTCGAGACTCTACATAAGAGTTTGGGTGTGAGTCTACTCCTGAATTAATATGGCTCTAGGCATCGCCATAATGACGAAAATAGGACGAGGCTGCTCGAAGAAGTGCACCTCTGCCGGACTATATACTCAAGCCCGTTGTTCTCATCGCTCTTCGAGACATACTTATCCCATACACGTTTTCGAAGGCTAGGCCTGCAGGGAAACTACCGTTGCACCTAATCGAGGAGCACATCGAGTTCAGTGAGGGCTCATTGAATTCTGACGAAAAGAGGATCCTTTACACGGTTAGATGCTTATTCGGGGTTCCTTCCGGGGATACACTAGTCGACAAAAAAAATGGCACGTGGTTCGTGAAGGTCTCTCATACTCGTGGGAAGAGTTGGAGGGATAATATTTTTAGCTGCGCCTTGCAGTCATATTCAGCTACTTGGCCGTGCGAATGGAACGAGCAATCATTCGCCATTGAGTGGGATTCTCTCATTGGCAGTTTATTTAAACGTACCGAGCACTGGCTCCGGGACCCCCTTCCTTTGGACAACCCTCCTGTATCTTACCAACTGCTAAAGGACAAAATGGAGAATATGGTGGAGTGACCGAGTGTGGTTCTCCAACGTTGTGCGGGGACAAACTGTTTGTTACATAGAGTCCAGAGAAATTGAATATCGTCATTCTCCTTAATGGAGAATGTCTACTGGATCTGATCGCATTTGCCTCGCCATCGTCACCCAAAGACTGGAGGCGTAACGGACCTGGAAGAGGTGCAGCCATTGAAGGATGGTAGGTTTGAGTTGTCCTGGATGACTTGAGCTGCTCTCCACGACTCTTGATGGAGGTGGGAAGAGAAGACCGTGGAAATGACTTAGGGGTGATAGAGGCGAGGATTTATATGGAAAGGGACTGGCGAAGTTTAGCTTATTTTAAGCATCCTAGACACGCAACAGCGCATTGACGTGGACGGGGAACAATTCTTGTGGAAATACGTAAGAGGTGTCTGCAGGGCGCAGTATGTCACCGAGGATCCCATCAAGGAGTCGGTGCTGGGTTTGGGGGCGGTCGGCGTAGCATTGAGGCTTTGAAATCGCAAATTTAGCTTGTTCTTAGTTTACTATAGTCTCCTCTTCCTTACCTTTGACACTAGAGATTCGTCCAGCCTACTTGACATGGCTCCCTTCCGCGGAGGCTGCTGCGACTAGCGTCTCTCAGCGGCGGACGTGTGACTACTTTCTCCTTGCTGCACGACCTTCCACCAAGGCCTTGAAGCTTCCTCTAGTCTTCATAGCAAGGCAGGCCGATGTCTCGACTGCGGCCGCGTAGCAAAAAGGACGCCTCTTATGCATGTCGCATCAAGAAGGTGGATATCTACCACACTTGAGAAAAGTTAGGTGGACCGGCGCCCTCTCTCCCCCCACCGGATGCAGCGAAATAACAATTGGCTGCCGTCCTAAGGATGACTGTGCTGATGCGGTGTAATGTCACATAGGAGTTGAAGCGAGGTAGTACGAAAGAGTAGGGAACCGGGCAGGGATTTCCGCAGGTAAGATCTGGCCAGAAGCTTCTTATGACAAGAGCTAAATATGTGCATACGAATTAGCCCGAATGGAGGCAGTACCGCTACCCTGTTCGCTATATCAACGCACCCTCCAAGTACAGGTGCTGCCCCGCTTCGTGGCGGGTCTCTGTTATTAGCCATTGGCTGAGGTAGAGACAACGATATCAAGAGTCTGGGGCTACTGCCAACTGGCTACCTTGCCATTTTGCGGTGTCGATCTTTGTGAGTCGAAGAATCAGGGACGGTTGTTGAATGGACGGACGCGTACCTTCATACGGATTTGTTCGACGTGGCTGATTGAGTGGATGAAAATGGGTCCTGAGGAAGTCCGAAAGTTCGGCACCAACAGGCTGTTTAAAATTAGTACACAGTGCAAGTTCTAAGATTAAACCAATAGTAGTTTGGACTTGGGATGGAGGGCAGGAAAAGACTCGCCGCCGTTCTCACTTCACTCCAGTTCACCCCCCACCCCCTGCTCTCTCATCCACGCCTAGTTCGACTTTATCTCCTCGTTTTCTCTCGTGTTCTTTCTCCCACTTTCTCGCGCTGTCCCGCGCTCTTTCCCCGCTCCCCCTGACCTCACCCCGAAACCGCTGTTTAGGGGCTCTACCTGAGTTGTGTCGGGTGTCTCGAATCAACTAATACCGAATTTACAAACAATTTAGTAGGTGGGATATCTCTTTCCAATATCACAAGAAACCAACCACCCTCGAAAATGAGATTAGAACCGACTTAAATTCAAAATGGCGCCTGGAGCACTACACCTCCTTGCAATCATTAAATCTAAAACCCCATCCCTTGATTTGCCGTCCACCGAGCAATCTCTTCAGTGGTTAGACTCCCGCCGGTTGTCTCTTGTAGCCGCAGAGGCAAGGCGAGCTGGTATCCACCGACGTTGCTTATTGTGGTCCTCGCAGAAAGCTTGCCGACCACTACCACAATTCCAATGCGGCTTGTCTTCCCCCCAGAGGTCCGGTATGGAAGGAAGATTCATATCGTTGCAGAGGTTTTCGCAGACAACACAGGCGGTTTCCAGTACTTTCGCACACCGAGCAACCTCCTTCGTCTTTAATTCCCCCACCGATTCACTCATGTAGCCCTTTAAGGTAAGATAAGCCGTTATCCATTATCGCCGCTTCTCGTGATCCTCCCACACTGCTTGTCCGCAACCGGCACAGTACCAATCCGGTTTATTCTCCCCCCAACGATCCGGCATAGAAAGGCGCTCGATACCTTCGTAGGCAACGCACTCGCACTCTGAGCGCCATTTAGTTTGGTCTACCTAATAGATATTTGCAACGGAAAGGCTTACCACCGCCGGAAGCCGTCATCCAAGAATTAATGTCGCCAGGGTCAATCCCGGCACCTCACTGCGCTCGACTTTCCTTCAAACTCTCAACAAAACGAAACTCGACCTTTATTCCATGAGACGCGGTACATGTAGAGCCGGGTTAGTTGGAGAGGATGGGGTTCCCGTTGATGACATGGCGGGATATTGAGGCATTGGTAGAACAATGAGCTATTGGAATCTCACAATCGGTCATCTACCAAGGTATGTCGGAAGTTCGCGTCCCAAACACCGACTCCGGGGATACGCTAGCAATCCCCGAAGTCGGCACCTGGGACTTTCCGACGTGCGACACAATGAATGCTTCCAGCGCTCCCTTTAACATCTTGCTATGGACGCCATATCGCAAGTAGTCCGGCGGATTCGGCCAGGGCAAGACGTGGCCGACGCTCTCCAGCAATACGTCGACGGAGAATTCACAACTTGCGCTTCACAGTCAGAAATTCTTCGGATAATTCTGGAGGCAGCAAATGAGCAGGTTTGCTTTGTGATAAATTCTGCCTGGGTCACCCCCTGCCAAAGAGAACTCTGGCGCAGTGGATTCCAGAATATTAGCAATTTCAAAGACGCCATTTGCTTTGGCACTGACGTGCAACCCGCGATCAATCGCCATGTAGCCGTTGGTCGGCTTAAGCAGAAACATGAGCATGATATCAACCAAGCGTGGGGCGTCCGAATCACCGAAGCACTCCCAGTAGAGTGGCGTCCCGCCGTATGGGGGGAAAGGACACTGCAGCTTATCAGCCAGCTCAGTCGATTGATTGGATCAAATCAAATACGTTCTACGTCTACAAACAGCTTCAGGGTCTCTTCCTTCGCCCTCCCGCAGTCAGATAGCCAAAATAGCGTTCCCACCTCCCCCCAAATTCAGGACCTAGGTTAGCAAGCGTTCCCATAACCCTACTCTCGATTTCCATTGCTTGGGCTTCGCGATTACCATGTCAAATCTGATAAACTTGGTGTCTACAGTAAATTCAGACTGAACGGGTGTGGCTCTCTCGTTTTTCACTTTGAGCACCCAAAACAGCGTTCATACTTCAGGTTCAGCAGAAGCCAGGGCTTCCCTTCAAGGTTCGGGACCTGATTTAGCAATTGGCCCTTCAACAGCAACTCCGTCCTTGTCCCGTTGACTTCGAGATTACCGGCTACTATGACTCTGGACACAACACAACCATCGTTCACTCTTCTACTGTTGGATCAATCCTCAGTAGCTCTTTTGCTGTTAAAAGACCGAATCTGACGTCGAAGCAGCATTCCATAACGGACAGCTGCGTACTTTCAAACACTTCAGTCACCTCCGCTCTTGCGGAGTCCACTGCAATCTCAATGAACGCTGAGGTCTCTTTGACCCATTCACCCCTGTTAGATATATCTAGCACTGGTCGGGGAGAAATGTCTGAGGTTAATTCAAGCTCCTCTGCTGCGGTCGGGACATCAAGTATGCCATTAACAGCCTATACAATCGCTGTTGTTACTACGACCTCCAGTCCTCCATCGGTTGCAACTTCTCCCTCTACGATTCAGCCAAAATTTAAGAGTATTCCAACAAAGCGAACTTCGGCAAGAACGCAGGCTCCACTACGACAAAGCCTAGAGGAGACGGATCAGTCTTCGATCAAAATTTGAATAGCCAGGCACCGGTAAAAGGAAAGAGTGTCGGCATTGGTATCGGTATTATTGGAGCGGCGGCCTTTGGATTGACGGGCCTCTTTTTGGTATACAGAAAGTATAGACGAGACAGGCCAAGAGTCAAAGTCTCAGCTCTAGTGATGGTCGAAAACTCAATGGGATGGACATGATGTAACTTGCTATTTGAGCAGTGCAGAGCGACCTGCAAAAATCTATAGTCCAATTTATGGAACATGTTTCCAAGTCACCACCGTATAACTTCAGCTTTAGGAACAATGCATTGTCCATACGCTCGAGGATTGGGTCTTGGAGCGAACTTGCTTGGCGAGAGCATGGGGCTCTGAAAATCTGGCGAAGTGCGGCATGCTTCCTGCATAAACATTCTCATACTCACCTCTGACGCTTTCCCTTTTGCTGTGGATCTAGCTATTCCAAAGGGTAATTTTCCGGTCTGTAATACAGCCCCATCCCTCAAAGTCTTACGTTAACAGCCTTAAAAAGTGCCATCTAAATCCATCCTATTTGATTTGAATGGAGATGTGCGACGATCAATACTATAGATTTGAGGAGTGCGGTTGCCTCCGTGCAGTTGAAGTTCGTCAGTGCAGGGACGCTCTGGCTAGAGGAGAAATGTGCAACGCTGAGAATCGTGGTAGAGCTGAGAATGGAGACGCCATGCCAGGGAAATGCCCAGTCTGCACAGGCTCTTCACCAGCATCTTCCACTGGCTAACCACGTAAGATCCCTAGTCACCTTTGAGATACTCAAGCTGATATTTGACCGGTTAGCCTCTGACTAGAGGTAACAGCTGTGGGGCCACAATGAGCTTATCCGACTGTATACGGGATGCCTCTGTCACCAGCGTAGAATTCCAGTTTCTCACTTTTGACGACGTGAAGTGGTCTCATTTCTAAGCTCTTTTGAGCTTTGCCTTTCCTAATAGTAGCCAAATCATGTACGAGGTACTTTCTCATCAGATTACCATGCAGAACAGATTACAATCAAACTAGATGCAATATTGAATGTAGCGTGAGGTGGTGAGTACTTGCCTCAGTTCTCAGGCCCTTGACGTGGCGCAGGTGGCTGTTTCAGTAAAATTACACTAGGCTTAAATAGGCAG
>JAJDMX020000200.1:0-73094 GCA_022345685.2 Nothomitra cinnamomea | reverse complement strand
CTTTTCGATGATATTGTTCGATTTGCGCCCAGAGTCATATCGAGGAAATTCGATGTGCCACATACTGTCACATTATGCGAACGAGTCATCAGCAATGCACCTAGCACAGAGATTTGGAGTGCAGTATATGACCTCGTCACAGAGTCAGAGACGATTACGCCACCGACCGTCCTCAATAAAGCTGCTCTCGACACGCCGCTCAAATCTACTTCGGGCTCACAGCAGGGTAATGAGCAGACTCACAGCGACATAGATGATCGCATCCTCCAAGAGGTCAATGGCTGCGTCTACAATGATACGAAAGGCTTCTACAAGAAGTATTTTGAGGGGAAGCCTTGGTCACCCATTGCGGAGCGGATCGTTCAGGATGCAAATCCGCAGATGGCCAATGGTCGCTGGACGGATTATCCAAATCCGCCGTCTCAAAGTGCTTTCTTGGAGTGGTTTGGGAAGTTTCAGTGGAAATTTCTTCGAGGACAACGTGGCAAATACTACACATCCAAGGATGAGCCCCTGGGTGGTTCGGACTGCGACCGCAAGCCCGACCTCTTTCTAGCACTTTCGCGTACCAACAAGTCCAGTGGAAAATACGGATGGTCGGATGTGCGGGTCATCGGCGAGCTTAAGCAAAGTAAGAACCAGAACGATTACAAAAAGGAGTTCGTTTGGTTCTGTGGACACGCCCGAGAAGTCTTTACGAGTCAACCTACGCGCCTATTTCTACATGGCTTTGTTATCCGTGGATCCGTGGTGGAACTGTGGGTATTTGACCGATCCGGACCGTACAGCTGCGAGAAATTTGATCTTCATAACGACCCAGATCGCTTTATCAAAATCATGGCTGGTTACATGATGATGAGCGATGAGGAGCTGGGTTTAAACACATACATCAAAGAGGATGAGCATGGCAAGTACATCATGTTCAAAGGGGAGGGGATGACCAAGGAGGAAAAACTCTACCTGGAAGACAAGCCGATCGCTTTCCAACACGCGATTGTGTGTAGGGGAACCACCTGTTATCGAGCGAAGAGACCGGGTGCAAAGGATTGGGAATTTGTGGTTAAGTTCTCCTGGCGGTCGGACAAGAGGCAGGCGGAGGGGGAGCTGTTGCAACTTGCTAAAGAGAGGGGAGTGTGGGGCGTTACGCGGCTCTTTGGTTATCAAGATCTCACTAGTATCGCCGAGTTGCGTCAGAGACTGCAATTCGGAAAACCGCGAACATTTCCATCAGCTAGTGGATCGTTCAGCCAGACTCAGTCGAGCACGAAAAGCGGCCATCCCAAAAAGAGTCGATCGAAAAACGCAGGCCTGGACATCGGCAGGGTTACCCTAGAGTCATCGTCGTCGTCGTCGCGACGGAAACGAAAGCGAACTGGCGAGGCAGCCGAGATTCATCAACAAAAGCGGTCTAGATCGGGTAGTAGCCGCAGACGGACAGATATCACGAGCCAGGTCACGGCTGAGCGAGACGGTGGCGCTGAGGGCGCCAACAAACATAGCGTCGAGGAGGCCAAATCAACAAGCCTCATGCGTCCAAGGGACATGGACGATGAATCATTCGACAATAGGATATTCTGTTGCCTAGTCATCTCCCCTCCAGGACGAGCAATTCACCAGTTCGAGTCCGTCCTGGAGTTTCTAGAGGCGTGCCAAGATGTTATCAAGGGTCATAAATCTCTTTACCAAGTTGGGAAGATACTTCATCGTGACGTTTCCGAGAACAACGTCATCATCACGGATGCAGAGAACGAAGGAGACCCGAGGGGAATGCTGATCGATCTCGACCTTGCGAAGGAGTTGGAAAGCGGCCCCAGCGGGGCGAGACACCGGACCGGTACCATGGAGTTCATGGCGATCGAGGTACTGGAAGGCAAAGCGCACACCTACCGTCACGACCTAGAGTCGTTTTTCTACGTCTTTCTGTGGGTGATTATCCGTTATGGCGGGGAAACCGGTAAGAATTTGGCGGAAACAAGCAGACTTCGAGACTGGTATAAAGGAACCTATCAACAAATAGCAACCATAAAAGAAGCCCATATGGGCAAAAAAAGATTTAAGAACATCACCGCTGAGTTTCCACCACAATTCGAGGGCATCAAACCTTTGGCTGAAGAGCTACGTCATGTGCTATTTCCAATTCGAGATGAATCGCTCTTCACCGGTACATACAGCGACCACAAGGGCATCAATAGCATGTATGACGGAATGGCCAATGCGTTCGACAGGACCATTGAAACTTATCGGCAGAAGGTGGAAGGATAGGGGGATGAACAAGGCGAATATCTACATTGCCCGTGAGGGTCATGGCGAGGTCATCTTGGTTAACAAAGCCAGCGACACCGGTCAAGGCTACGTCATCCTAGATAATCAGGAGCAACACCGCCCAGGGTAGTTGCGTTCCGATGTCGCCCTCCATTGTGCTGGAATGGCGTTCGGGCGTGGGCCCTCAAGATAGGAAGAGCCATCAGCGATTGGAAAGTAGCCAGTTTTGCATGTCCTTCACATTCGTGGCAGTAGGGGGCTTCTTTTCTTTCCCTTCCAGTGGCATCGCCTCCCGGCAATCTGTCTCAACCATCCACTACCCCACCCCAAGCGCCGCACCACCCATCAGATCCTCTGCCGCCGCCGCCGACTTCTCCGACTACTCGTTTAACACCATCTCTCTTGCTCCCATGAGATACAGCTTCCCTTCCTTCCCGGTTTTTCCAGGCGCACAGGCGTCTGGTCAAGCATCTGTATGAGTGGAACTACAAGTTCTTCGAGATCCTGCCGCTCCTTCACGGGCGTGCGGGGAAATAGGATACCACGGGGTGATTGGCGGAGAGTATGAGCCTATTTTTGAAGTGGATGAAAGAGGATGAAGGGTGTGCATCCGGTGGTGAGGGGGCATGGCCGCGGAAGATGGTTGCTTAGAAGTCATTCAGAATGACTTCTGACTAAGCAGGATCTTCAGCGGAGGAGCTGATTGAGCAACTGCCCTCGCTGCCTCGAGATGTTCAGCTGAGCAGGATGATAGAACTGCTCTTGGCAGTTGACGAGTGCATGGAAAGGCTGGGGCGGCTCACCTGTCGTGGGAGTACCTGGTCCAACATGAGCTATGGGAGGCAGGTTCTGTGACCCTGGAAGAGGTAGAGAACCGGATCAATTGGCCGGTGGGAGCGAACGGATCGTCAGGCATTGGCAGACTCAGAAGCGCAAGGATCGCGACAGCAAGGGCATTCGCCAGCATTGGAATTGTCTGCCGGAGGAGGTTCTCCTGGTGGAGATGTGGCCGAGGTACGCGTCGGCGAACCTTCTGCAGCACCTGATCCGCTCAGCATGGGGTGTACACTAGAGAGAACTCAGACTTTACTTGACAGCATAATTCAACAGCGCCTACAAGGCCAGGGTGGCTATAAAGCGCATCACCTACTGGTTGGGGACGTGACGTGGGTCATCAGACAGATCCAAGCAGCTGAGAGGACAGTGAAAGGAGGCAGCGGAAGAGGAGAAGGCCAACTGCTGAAGGCGAGGCAGAATGTACCGTACATGTCATCGTGGGCGGGAGAACATGCACTCGGGGTGCCGCGCCCGTCACATCCCTCGAACCCTGCAGGCCGAGTAAACTTAGTCGTCCCGTGAGGTCTCGACATTCCTTTTCCAGTCGCCCATTTGTCTCGACAAGTTCTCAGAGCTAAACATTTGAAACTTGCTACATTTACAAGACAGGATTGCGGAGAATGATCACCCTCTCAGGCAACTCGAGACTGGCTTGAGAGGATTCCACCGGTAGCACATAGGGTCGATGCCGATTTTTTGATATTCAATATCTCCTAAGAACTCCTTTCACTTAGCATTGCAGTCCCTGGACCCTGTATCGATATCTTCTCCCGACCTGATCGCCGCCAGGACAACTCTTTTGGTTGATTCGTCGTCACCAGTCTCTAGCCGTCCTCATTCCTTCGGTTACCGAGCCGGCTATTCTGTATATGTTTCACATGAGTGCGATTCACCTCTTTCACTAGGTGATCTTCCAAATTTTGTATCCTTGCCAGATCCGATGCGAGGAACTTAGCACCCCGCACGCGTTTTACTTCCCTTGCCTCATCGACGAGCTCTCGAAAGTGTGGATTACTTCGCAGGTTGGGAGGTAGAACTCCTAATGTATGGTCGAAAACCTTCCTCAAAGCACGATACTTGCGAAGCGATCGCAGCATTTCCACCGGGTTTCGAAATGTAACTGACTCTGTCATGCTTCCCAGAAGGATTGCATTGATGTCTGGGGTTGTTGAGTCGAGTTTGACGATCTGATGGGCTTTAAGGTTAGTGTTGGATGTATGAGTCATATAGAGCGACGAGGTCGTGGAAGGTTCAGACTACATCGTGCGCCAAGCCTTACAAGGGATCGAATTAATTTTAGGGATTTTAGTTATAAATCTTGCGTAACCTAGTGGAGTACAGATTTGGTCATTGCTTATAGGAGATGTAATGGGGACCCGTATTCTTCGTTAACTTCGGCTTGGGTCAGGGCAATATCATCCTAGGGGTCTAGAGCAACATCATTCCCGGTGATGGGGGCGACGTCATCATCGGTGACTTTTAAGAGGTGAAGACTGAGTTTGTTGTAAGGTAGCGGCGGTGAGCTTTGTAGAACTAGGTTATTACAAGGAAGTCTTAATAACGTGGCTAGAGTAACGAGATTTAGAAGCAACGGTAGTTACAAGGATGAAAAATGAAATTATGAAATCCGTTCCTGAATAGGACATGAATATTCTATCGAATAGAGTGTTATCACACGTATATTCTCCCAGCATTACCTATATCCGCGATGTCCCGTTTGAACTCTTCTGTCACAGAGAGAGCAAGTTCCAAGTGTTCATAAGAAAGGGATACGTTGCTATGGACGGCTAAGGCATGCGCGGTGTGCACTGTGTTTTTGATCTGAAATCCAAGAACCGGTCAGTACAGATGTAAATTGTAGCTTTCTATGCAGGCCATCTTACCTCGCGCCCATTAAGTACCTTCCTCGTTAAACCGTCCAGTTGCTCCAGGCTAACTACGTTCCTCACATCTGTCCCACCCCTCGCGTTGCAAGATTTCTTTAGGAATGTGGTCCAAATTGCTTTCTTTGCCAGTGGATCCAAGTCTTTAAACTTAAGCGGCATATGTTTCCTACTCTGAAATGCGTCGTCGAATGTCTCAACTCGGTTGGTCGTAGGAAACATGATGCCTTGGAAGTACTCCAGCTTACGTAGAAAGACGGACACCAAGCCGTTGCGGTCCAGGCTCATAGGAGATCGTTTTTCGAGGAAAACATCAGCCTCATCGAGAAGCACCATGGCATTCCAATGATCAGCAAGTTCGAGAATTCGAGAGAGCTCAGCCTCCAATCCTTGACTAGACGAGCCTAGGTCACCAGCGCTCACCTAATAATGCGTCAGGAATTAAATAAATTAAGGTTTGGAAAGGATGCTTACCACATAAAGTGGCCTTTTGAGAGAATCCGAAACCCCCTCAGCTGTTAATTTCTTTCCCACTCCAGGTGGACCACTAAAACTGCGTAAGTATAAGATTCTTTACCGCAACAGGGCAAGTCATACTGTAAAAGAAAAACGAGGCCTTGTCCCTTGCCCTTTACAATATCATCAAACGACCGATCTGCTCGTTCAGATTCGGCTGGATATATGTCACATTAGCGTTTTGCCTCTGACTCTTTGAAGCACAGAGTTCTTGTGGATAAGCCTGTTGGAAAACACATACCCCATCCCTTATCGTTAAAGCTAAACCCAAACACTGTCGGACTGCAGAGGAGTAAATTTTCGTCACTCAAATCACTGGCTGCAATTGGCTTTGTGATATTGTTTGGATCCTTCTTGGAGACAGGTTGGTACGGAGTATAACCGAGATATGATGGGTCGGACGAGTCGGTATTAACCTTTGGAGTGTCGTAATTTGGATTGTTCCGCATAAACGAGTTTGCATCAATCATAACCCTTCATTTGATATGGATCTTGCGTACCTTTCCCTCACTCCTTAGAAACGCGAAGCCTTCGTGATGCAAATGGTTTATCCCTCTCAAAGAAACAAACTTTCGTCCCATTTCAACCAGATTATTTCTCACTTCTTCTTTCTTCTCGTGATAAATCAGAGGGAGGGCGTCGAGAGAACTGATTTTCTTTTCGCCTCGGAATTCTGGGATCGCAAGAGAGATAGAGACATCTCCAAAGCTCTTCCCGTCATATCCAAGATAGCAACAATCGAGTATGAGAAACTTCTAGTTCCGAATCACCTGCTCTTCGCTCCAGTTGAGTTTATAACATCTAGGCAGTTCGAAGCCGTAACTATTGGTATAGACGATCGTATTGGGCGGGAACAAAGTCCAGAGAAGATCGAACTTTATTTCGTCATGCTTCAAAAGGGTCTGACAGCTTTCGATCGTACGTGCGAAATGACTCTCAAGGAATTCCACCAACGTTTTTAGATGCTGAATACCAGATGAGGTACGCTTGGGCTCGACGGGGGCCGGCCGAGCAATGTTGTTCTCGAAGGTCGGATAATTTTTGAATTGTGGGAGAAAGTTGAATAAGAGCTTCGGGTTAACCTAAAGCCAACGTTAGAGGAATGATGCACCAGATCTGATCCAGAGCTCTTACTGTTGGTTTGTCTTCCCTCAGGGAGACGCCTTTGACTTCCTTCAAAACTTCGCGGAGGATGTTTCGTAATCCTTCCGACTTAATATCCAGAAAGGATTCATAATCGGTGTTTCTCTTGTCTTGTAGTACGTTACTATCTGCATTAGTCAGGAGACAAGGTAGGTGCGTACCAAATCGTCGGCGGACGATAAAAAGACAGTCCACTGGATCCTCCTCCTTTGGTGTGCTCCCAGAAGATTCCACGATTTTGTAGGTGCAGGTTGCATTGTCCCAACTGGAGACGGTTAAATGCCAGCCTAATATTCCTATCCTGGGCTGAGGAACTATACATTTCATCAACAGTCTTATATTTCGCTTCTGAAGCCTTGGTCTCAGTTTCTTTTGTATCTCCGGTAGCCACAATGATCGCTGGCTTGCTTGCGTCCGTCATGGGTGCAGGTACGGCCGAGTTCGCTCGATCTAGAATATCCAGAAGCCGTTTGACATTGTCGGAAGTGAACGCGCTTACAAGACTCTCCAGAGGCGTGACCGGCTTCGGTGGAATTGGTGCGTTCTTTGAGGCGGATGCCATTACTGCAGGTGATGGGGAATGGTCCTATCTTGAGTTCGCGATTCAGTCAATAAGGGTAGAGATGATATTTGATGCGTGAGAATTGCGTACCAAATTGAAGTTCCATGATTGACATCTTATACTACTCCTCGGTGTGACCCTAGTTCATAATCCTCGGAGCGATGATCTTGACTAACTGTTGGAACTCTTTGGAACACAGTAAGTGTTCATCCTAGGCTTCATTCGGAGCCTCGCTCTCGTTCTGAGCTCTTTTGCAGATGAGCAGCTCTAACTCAATCCCGTCTTCCTATTATATCGCACAGAGATCGACCTGCACCTTCTTAACCACGTCAAGAAATGGCTATGGACAAGAGACCGGCTCCCTAACTGAGCCGTTCTTCGCCTATGAGCAGCCTAGCCGTTCCGGATTTCTCCGGTTGCTTCCTCGTTTTTATAGGGTCGAAAAGTCTAGATTGTCTTCAACCAACCGTACCAACTTTTATCTTCGCTCAGTGCGAAAAGTGAATGGATTTCTCGCATCACGATGTACGTAAAGTTGCTTATAAGAGGCCGCATGGCGGCCAAGTCTAAATAAGGCAGCGAGGAACAAAATGACGTCCGAGTTGAAAACCCGTTAAACGAATTTAAGCCGCACGTTATGCATCCATTTATTTAAAGGCTGCTTGCAGCCGGCCCGAATCACCATCTGCCTATTCCCAAAACCGCTAAGATAAGCTATTGCAAGTTTACTTGTGCGGCGCGTCACTTAACCCCGCGGCCAACATCTTTTTGTGCCCCACCAACAGTGGGTGTCGGAATTCTCCGCGCACGGGCCAGATACACCAAAATCAAGAAGTCAACGATTATTGATATTTAATTATATAACAAATCAATGCTACCACTTATTGCCTTGAATAGGACCTCCATTTGATCGTACGAGCTCGGCGCATCTGCGAGGCATGTCGGCGATACGGTCCCATATCTCCTTCATAGTAATACGGTCCCATTCTTCCTGTAAAGCTTCTTTCATCTCCTCCTCCGAATCGAAGATTCTCCGACGTAGACGTTGCTTGATAATAGCCCAAATACCTTCAATAGGATTAAGATCAGGGCTCTGCGCAGGATGAACGAGGTTTTCAACGTCGTGAGCGTCTTTATACTTACGCGCCAGACCAGCTTTACGCATACGGTGAGAAGGGTCTCCGTCTTCTTGTAAAAGCCATAGTTTATCGTCGATTTCGCGCATACTTTTAATAGCAGCGACGTAAGTAGGTAATAGACACTCAACGTAGTACTTTTGGGTCATAGCATTGCCCTTAACCGTGACCTCGACGTCGTGAGGCTTCAAAGCTTCCCATTCTGCTAAACGACGATGCCATTCCTCTTCTGTTTCAGTCGTAGGTCGTCGGCGAGGCTTGGGAGGTATAGGAAGACGCTCGACCTTGTCCTCCTCGTCATTATAAAACTCCAATTTAGGGGCTTTGTCCCACCAAGAGATCCATGCTGCAATGTGAAACCGGACATCTTTGAGCGGAGGTCTTTCTTCAATATTCTCTGGCCGATCTCTCGTCCCTTGTTCTCGAAGTACTCTGCCTTAAGCCTGTGACGTTGGGTCGACGTGTGCCTCGTCGGTATAGACAATATGATCAAAGAATCCGAAGAGAGAGTCGTAAATATGGCAATCTCCATATTGAGCTCTTTCTCTGTGGTTCTTCTCTGATATCTCTTTCTTTATAAAGGCACAAAGATATCTTCCACCTTCCTTGGTATGCTCTTTTAACTTCCACTGAAGTTGGCGTGTTTTGGCTAGTATATCGTGGAATACGATCTGCGTGTCGAGAGGCTGTTTTCGGACTGGATTTCGTGACCGAGAGACGAGCATTTTGCACATCGATTTCGTGACTTTTGAACAGCGACCAAGCTTTGTAGACCTCTTTCGAGTCTTTCTCTTTGCTAGAGAACCCATGTTTTCAAACTGTTTCTTCCAATCACGGCCAGTAGTCTCTTCAATGCCGCATGCCTTCGAAATCGAGCGTAACGACTTCAACCCGCCATTTTGAGACAACGCGTCAAAGAATCGGCACTTCCTTGTAGTCGTAGCTTCTCTATTAGCAAGAGGTTCAGGGGACGGAGTATGAAAGCACTGGCCTCGAAGAGTAGGTGCCATGATAGAGTCAAAGTGGTTTGTTTACATTCTGTGAATCTACGATTTTACGATTTTAGTGTTTCTGGCCCGTGCGCGGAGAATTCCGACACCCACTGTTGCCACCACCGGCGAGTCTCCCCTTCGGCCATGGCTTCTGCAAGCACTTCGATCATAGAACAACAGAAACAGACGATAGAAAATGATGGGTTTTTTTACCAGGCAGATTCTGTCATCGGAAAGCGGGTTGACGAGTTTGCAAAGAAGGGTTATCCATTTAAGACGGAGGAAGGCCTAGACTTTTGCAAGCTTACCGCTCTTGACGATAAGGTGGGAAGACTTGTTAATCTTCTTCGAGATGGCTATATCTGACACACATCTCAGCGCATTTCGGAGCTCATAGAGTCGTTTTTCTCGTGGGCAGGCCTCGGACTTGTTAAGGCATTTGGACCTGACGCGCAACGAGCGTTCTGCTTGTTAGACCCTCGAGACCCTAAGTTTCAAGCCCTCGTCATCCAACTGTGGGGTACTGGATCACAAGGAGTATTTTACAAGCGGTCTCACCATCTATCACTTATCCCACTACAGGCGCCGAATGGTCTATTTGAGATGCCTCGGGATGGGCTTGAGGTGGATACTGTTGAACGCACCGAAGTAGATATGTAAGAAGGAGGCTTGTAAGAATACTTTCTCGCTTGATTATTAGCCTGGTATTGACACATTTCAGCGCTGTACTAGATGCTCGTCTCGGCTTTACAATTGTGCACGGTGTTATAATTACCTTGGCCTTTGCCCGGACGGAGGAGCTTGGACGATGGGCCAAGATGATACTCCCAAACTCGCCCAATCTTCGGAAGAAAGTCGAGACAATGACCAACGAAAGGACCGGAATGAACTTTGAGTTTCAGGAATGACGTACGGAGAACAGAGTCAGTGGTAAGGAAGAGAGGAAATTTGCATAACACTTGCTCGCATTCAATATCATCTGGAAGCAGATACACAGACGCACGGTAGAACCTCATTAATCTTTGGCTATCCTTCGGTTGCGTTGCTTTGAGCGGGTATGAAGTGGTTCCTGCCTTGATCAAGGCCCAACCCTATGTAGTTGCCATTAAATGTCTCTGGTGACAAGGCCAGTGTCCGCTCGTGACCCGGGGGTCCGCTCATCGGATCCTTCGAGAGTGCCTGTGGTATTCTGTATGATTCTCCTGCATATTGATCCGCAGCTTGATCAAAGCCTGATGTTTCACAGTAAGCGTCTATAGGATCATACGAAAGCGCCTGCGGTATTCCGTATGAGTTTGCCGTGCATTGACTGGCAACTTGATCAAAACCTGATGTTTCACAGTAGGCACTCATCGGATCATACGAGAGCGCCTGCGGTATTCTATACAAGTCTTGTGCCTGTTGTGCTTGCTGGTTCTCAACTTGATTATACCTCGATGATTTGTAGTGAGCGCTCATCGGATCATACGAGAGTACTTGTGGTATTTCGTATGGGTTTGTTGTTTGTTGATTAGCGGCTTGATTATAAGTTGGAGTTTCGCGATAGGCATTCGTAGATTTGTACTCTGGGGCTTGCGGTCTTGCGTATGGAGTCGTTGTTTGATGTTTGCAATGGCTGTCTAACATGTCGCATGAACGGGCTTGCGTTTCCGCAAATACTGTGCCGGCTGCTGTAGAGGAATCAGGACCAGAACTGCAAGGGGAATTTTTGGTCATGCGGGAATCGATACAGGCCTCCGATTCTGTACGTACTTGTTAGACCATCTCAAGGAGGATCAACTCCAGTCAAACGCACCAAGGACTCCAGCAATATCCCCACTGCCACGCATCGGACGCAATGGATCATCAACACACAGTCGTTCTCCCTCAAGCGCTGAGTCATGTCCATCTTCCAAGCTAGCCTTTGCTCTTAATAGCTGATCCAACTGCTTAGTCACAATCTCGCACAAATGTTGTTTTAGCTGGAGGGTCTCAGATTGCTTCGAATTGGGGGGACGGCTTTCTTTTTCTTGATCTTCCTTAGTTTTGCATTTACTAAGATGGTTGATCAGGTCACGAAGAGAATCAACGGCACGTCCGCAAAATCCACATCGCTTGTTGCATTCAATATCTAAATTACAACGTCTTGTTAGCTTCCTGTATGCCTCACAGCCCTGGAGGGGAACGCCTTACGAGATCGATAGTGTCGTAGCAAGTCCTTCTTCTCGGTAAAGGTCTTTTTCTTTCTCTTGCACGCTGCATGCGGACATCTTTGAGGACTGTCTTTATTGATGGGTTTCTTGGTAGAGTTAGAGTTTCCCGTCAGGCGATCCGGAGTTTCGTCGATCTCCTCTGAAGTATGGCAATCTTTGGCTATATCATTGTGTTGTGATTGGTGCCTGCACATTGTTCGGAAGTAGTGCTGCCGTCGGAAGCAACACTGCCGTCGGAATCAGTCATATCCGGGCATGATCATGCCGGGAAGTTTACTATCCGGACATCCTCAATGATGCTTCCGAGGGCCTGAGCAACACTGGCATCAATATTTAAGGCCAGGTAAAACCCTATGTAGAATTAGTAAGTTGTCGCTTTCAAATACAGTTGTTCCTTACCTAGCTTTCGCTTTTGTACTTAGTCGATTCTACAACACATTGGATACAAGGCAAGACGAATGTAGAAGAGCTTTCTGAAGGTCTTCTAACAAGTCGCGTACACGTAGCTGCAAAACGTTGAGCGGGAGCTCTCTGTACGACTCGAAGTGATTTCGCAAGTCTTCGCAGGTTGAAAAACGTTCAAAGCAATAAGGGCAAGCCCATTGGGAACAGGCGTGCATCCTGCCAAAAGCACTCGGCGTGAGTTGGGAATTGGAAACAAAAGACGTTCCCTACCTTAGCTTTTATTGTTTCGTTTCTGGAAATATACGTGCGACAATTAACCAATCAGCGGCGGAAAATGATAGCTAAGAAGTACATTCATGCATATACCGCCCTCGCGTATTTCATTGACTTGATCTTTATCCGTGGCCCCGCAACAAGTCATATCACGGACACGAATACCTCGTACAGGGATGTTTTGGCCCCCACATGCCTCATTAAGGCGTTTATCCTTGCCAACCCGCCTCCACAAATGAAGCTCAACCACGACCTTCCTCTGGTAGGAGAACCATCATATCTCTCTGTGCTCTGCTTCGGGTTCCAGCTCCCTCATGCACCTAGACCAAAAGATGTAGGATTGCAGAATTGTTTCCGCACGCGTTCCTCCCAACGGCGACCTCTAATCATACTTTGTCTATACTCGTCTCGGTCTTCAAGCTTCATGTAAGTCAACATTATAATTTACGTTCAGAGACTGACCGTCACAGGTTAAGATTCCTTCCCAATCGTGCCTATTCGATCCGATTATACGCTCAGCGTCCATGAGATGGTCGACCCACTTACGTTACAAGTTAAGACGTATTGTAGCCGAGACTACCGAGACCTTACGCAACATCCAGACCACAGCCGACGAGGATCTTGGGGTCAGGTCTTTTTGTCTTCATAAAGAACGGGCTCCACGTCCTTGGAAAGCTAACTGATGGACAAGCTGGTAGATGAGATAGTTTCAGCAATTGGGAATTTCGAATCGAGATATCTGCCTCCCCCTTCTAGGATTACAATATCTGTCGTAGCTACACTGAGCCTCTCACAGTATGTGCTTAGTCAAGTTAATCGACTCCTGCTGACAAGGTGAAAAAGAATCGTCCAGATAAATGAGTTAGGCTGTGGATCTACTCTTCCGCATCGTTGACAACCCGATGCGGGAGGAATATCACACGGCATGGCAGATATTACATCCAGCGGCTGAAGTTTCAACTGCCGAAAATGATCCTTTTGCGCCTCGCGCGGTGCTCATCAACGTGCTTACTGAGGTACATCTAGATTGCAATGACCTGGGAGAGCGGATGGGCGTGGATTGGCATCTTGGGTGATTTCAACGACGGAGACTTATGTATGCGGCAGCTTGGTATGCGGATGCCCATGTGCGGAAGAGATCTGTGACACTTCATGGCTAGATGGAGACGAGTGCAAGGACTGTATGCACGATAGACCGTGCACACGATGAGACCATTTGGGCGGACGATTGACTATAATGATGAGATCATTTGGGCGCTAGAAAGGATCGTATAGTTATTTTTTACTCCTTGTCGCTACCGTTACTTCTGGATCTAGCTAGTTCCTTAATGAATATCGTACATATCTTGCAGATCAAACTCTAGCTACGTTACGACTCCTTTTTAACGAGATTACCACTGAGAAAGTTGAGGCTTGGGTGGAGCGTCAAGGAATGGGGTTCTGAGTTCTCAGCGGGATGTCTCGCTCCTTCACCACCGCCGAGTTCCTTCACATCTCTTCGTCAGTGTCTTTGTCTGCTTCTTCTTCCGCCTCTTCTATGCCCTCTGGATCGTCATCTGATCCCATAGACGGCCCGGCTCCTTCCGACGAAAGTATGAATTCTCGCCAAAGGCCTGGGTCTCAGTGATCTCTAGCTGGTCGAACACCTCCTAGTACCGCTCGATCATCTTCAACCGAACCCGATCAACGTAGGCGTGGGCCATGGCATCATCATCCCCCAGCAAGATGTCTCGCTCCCGGATCACCTGAGGGTCAGTCCACTTCCGACGGCCAACCAAGGCGTCGCCAATAGCGGAGGAAGATCCCGTAATCACAGAGCCAGGGAAGCGAAAGCCGGGAAGGCCATATCTCGGAGCCTGGCCGCTTGGTTCCCTCGACGGTGCCTCGAGGTCCCTATGGCGTGCCGCCAGGTCGTTCCATGATAGTGTTCCCTTCAGATCCAAGTCGATATGCGCCTCATCGATGCCGGTATATCATGCGAACAGCGACCGACGGCGATGATAGGAATGGGGAGTGGAACCGTGGATGATCTCCGGGCGGGTGAGTCGCAGACCCAATGCGGGGCATGGCATGGGGATGGGTTCCCCCCAGTCCTTCCGATCCTGGGCTCGGTAAGCGGTGCTGCAATTGGTCGTGAAGCCTGCTGTATCCTCTCCTCGCTCGACCAAGCGTTTATGCCAGTCATGGATGTGACGGTGGAATCCGGGCACCCCTACGGTACATCCATCCGCTTGTTCGTCGTCTAAAGCGATGCTGCTGGATAGCAGATTACCACCACTGCCATCCTTGACGTACTGTGTGGCGTTGAGGTCGAGATGGAGGAACCCGGTGTTCTCTCCGGGATCGGTGTCCTTCGTGATATATGGGTAACTGATCAATCGCCAATTCTTGTCGGGTCGGGCGGCGGTGCTGATGGCATACCATACCGGATCCTGGCGTACAGTCCGTTGAATGATGCTGTAGAACATGTTCCGCAGCCAGCCGAGACGGGAGCGACCAGGCAAGGAGCGATGGTGGTAGCGGTAGAGGTCGAATTCCACGTCGATTTTCCAGCCGATGTCAGGTCGGTTCAGGAAGCCGAATAGCCCTGGCATTATGACGGTGCCATCTCGCTTCTAGCCGTCTCAGCTTCCCGGTCCTGCGAATCTCTCGAACACTCGAGCTTCATCAAATCGGAAGGTCTTCGGTGGGACAGGATAGTACCGGTAGACGACCAGGCGGTCAGCGTCGGTCTCTGGTCTTTGGTCTTTGTGTCTTCAGGAGCCAGTGAGGCTTGCGACGGCGTAGAGAATCGAGATGGTTCCTTTTGCGACATGCGTCCTGCAGTCGTTTTCGAAGCTTGGAGCTCGACATGTTGTTCTGCAGGCCGACCGTCGTCTTAGCTAGCGTCCTGAGGTGAAAGTGACACACGTTGTGAAGACCGATTTGCAAGGCTTTGGCCAGGAGTTGCAGTCCTCTGGTATCGTCGGTGTTGCCCTTCAAGTCTCGGATATCCTTAGCGATAGTCGGCGAGCAGGAGCATGAGCTTGGCGCTAGGACTTCACCGGCGTCTGCCTCTCGGTCCGACTCGCCGTCATTGTATCCTGTATCTATATCCTCCGCTTCGTCAGCAGCCGCGCCGTCTTCGGTGTTGATGGGAGTGAAAGCCGGAGGAAGAGCGTCGTCCGCCTGGCCATCGCGCGGTTGAGTGGCAGCTTCAGAGGACGGGCTCTGCTCGAGTTGAAGTTTGTCGTCGGGACGAGCGCTCCTGGACGTGCAGATGTATAAGCCATCAACAAAATAAGTAATGCGTGCTGTACTCGTTGCCGCTCAATAGGATAGTAGTCGGTGCATAGAGCCCAATGATGGTGTAACAGCTGGAGCAGGTCATCGACACTCATAGTAGGCTTGACTTGCGCAGTCTCGCTCAGATCATATTCAACTCTAAGTACCGTGCTAATGAACTATGAAATTATCAGCTTCACTTTTTGAAAAGAAAGAAAAGAGAAAAGAAAAAGAAAAAGAAAAAGATAAAGAAAAGTGCTTAGAACTGACCGATTTCATCTCCGCAGCCATAATAAGATCCAGCTTCTCATACATCTTCCGAGCATACATCATTCTCCAAAAGCGCATCCGCACATAAAAGGTATCCAGCTTCTTAATGTTGTGCTTATCCAAATATCAATGCATATACCGCCGTAAATCAGCTACACTGATCTTGCGAAGGCGCTGAAGAGGATCTGGATCAGACACTCGAAGTGCACAGATATCCACGAAGTTCTCCTCGACGTGCGGCTTCCGCGGGGTTGGAGGACAGCGGCGGAAAAGCCTCCAATATTATTCAAGTTGCGGCCTTTCGCGGTCCGGGGTGTCCTTGAATTTGTCTTATGGGTTGGGTTTTCTAAAAAGGAATCGCGTTAGTGAGAACACTCCATCTGTAACTTTATGTCCAAGTTTACTATGTTTATTATTAGTCCCTTGCGTGTGGGAACGGGTTTGGCGACGGATCGTGTAAATATCAGGGTTTGTTATGGTTAGGAAAATGCTGGTTGACTGAGTGCGGTGGCGCTGTGAGTTCTTGCATTTTTCCGTCGTCGCCCCGTTGCTTTAGCTGAGCTTAAGTTCACAGGACTGACGACTGGTCCTTCACTTCTGTTTGTTGTCTCGCAGAATATATGTCATCCCCTTCTTTCTACCCGCCCCTCCGATGGTATCCAGCGCCTGCGCTGGTGTCTCAGCTTGCGGCTTTCGTGTTGTTCGATTCGATTTAGCTGATACTGTGTTGATATAAGTGACACCGACCTGGTATCTAGTTCTCGCTACACAACAGCAGTGAGAAGGCCGATCTTGGCTGAATCTCCGAATACGGCTCCGGCATAATGACGACGTGCGTGCTAGGCTAGCGGCCATAAACACTTATTGACAGCCCGTCCACCCTGCGGATAGATCTGAGTCATCGCCATTTGAAGGATATGATGTGTTCAAGTGGAGAAATGTCTCCCCTGGGTCTCGGGTCTAGCTTGTTCTCGGAGGCTTCTGGACCTGACAACCTTCTGCTTTCTGACTTTACGCGGCGGGTAGGGCGGAACTTGCTGCGGGAGTTGGCAGCATCGGTAGAAATGCAGCGGTGAATTGGGAGCTTGGGTTAAGAGCCATTGAATTTGCCTCTGCCATTATTTCTTATTTTTATTTTCCCGCAATTATTACCTCCCTCACTATCGAACCCATCATCACCTCCAAAATTTCCACCTTTCCGCTGTGCCCCTTTTGCAGCGCCATCAAACAGCCTGACCCTAAGTACCCTGATTCCCTCTATCCTCCAATCCCACTGGAATCATCACAAACTCTACGTTTATTATCCTCTCTGCTGAAGGGGAGATCTAGACCCTCGATTACCATACGCTTTTGATGCTTTTCTTGGATAGTTCTTCGCCAAGGGCTAGGAGGATGTTTCTCTGCCTATTCCGTCAACCTACACTCCGAAAAATCATTATAGGAAACTCCTGGTAGCAGAATCTTGGGGGTTTGCGTCGGACGATTTGGGTTCGTGAGCCGGGTTGGAGGGTTAGGTAAGTGGAAGATGGCAGTGTGGAGAAGGTTGGAGACGGTGATCATGTGCTTTTTCAGGTTAGCTGCTATCTTCCATGAAACCGTCTCGTTTCCTTCTGCTTTGGCACCCCATGAAAGCTGCGGGAATATCAGCCATCGGGTCGACTCCGCCAGGAACCAGAGAGTCCCAACTCTGAGAACGCAAGGATGCACTATTTATCTTATTCGTTCGATCCTCCTCTTCCTCAGCCCCGGCAAGCGCCCTCAAAGTGCCTCGTCGTTATCCTTCCTTGGAGTTTTCTAATGCACTGGCGTCCCAGTGGGCTGATTGTTAGCTTGGCGGTTTGTGTGTTGAGAACGATGGTGTTGCAGATGTGTTATAAAGGAGGAGAGAACGAGGGAAATTTGGAGACGGCGACGAAGGTAGTTCATATTTTTGGGGGATGATAATGTCCAAGACTGACAACAGTAAGGGACATATGCACGATAGGGTATAGACAGCATGTAAAATTCTCGCTTGTTTCCTTGTTTCTGTAGAGATTATATTTTCTTTTGCTATTACTTTGCGGGTTATTTGGTGCAAGTTTCATAGTGTTTAAAATGTTGTGCTGTTGTGTTTAGTGAGAAATACACGCATATGTCTCGGGCTGGTCGCGGATCAATATCCCCCCGATTATTTCTATTTTGTCACACTATTCTGAACGTTGTTTCCCATGGCGCATATAACCTAGGAACACGCGAGTGATCGAGACCTCGGAGCCTACATAGGTCTTATGTACGAATAAGGTAGGGTTCCTCAGAGACTACTTGGTTGAAATGTAGTCTCCGGAGGCCGCCGTGAGGGAACTCATCCCCTACATTCGACAAAATGGCCATGCAACGCTCAACTAGCTGGGGAAGTGCCCCCAATCTATAAATGGCGCTAAAAGCGAGTGGTTGCATTGCCGTGTGACGTTATATCGGATGAAGGATCTCGCCGCAAAACTCATTATAAACACGTTGCATTTCTTGATCTGTTTACTTGGGAGACAAACTTTTCCTCTGGTTCCACACTGTTTGTCTTACCCTCGTTCAGCTGTGTTATTCCATCATCCACTACCTTCCCAACATCCTCGAAGACGCATAGAATATCAATGTCGAAAACGCGCTAGTTCAATAGAGACTTTGGCTATGCGGCTGGTCAATGCCTCTCCTTAGGCGCATGATCCTCGGGTACATCGTCGCCTCCGGAAGCAAAGCAAGCACAGCTTAGGAGGCTAGAAAAAAACAGCCTCAAACATTTTCTACCCGTTGACATATTCAAACTAGCCGAACGTCTAACAATTTTTTGCTTTGGACGAAGCAATTCGAGTTGGTGATCCTGATGCTTCTTGTGCTTAGCTGCTTCGGGGTGTTTCCTGCCGCTAGAGAGATCTTAAGGCGTCCATCCATTTTCATCCATCGCCTCCTCGTCTGCCCCTTCCCCCAAGAAAAGTTTCAATATAGCAGTCCGCCCTCCCTTAGCAGTTATGTGCAGAGCTGTACGTCCCTCTTTATCCTTCGCCTCCGTGTCTGCCCCTTTCTCCAAGAGGACTTCCACCACACCGCGGTGCCCGCCCTCTGTAGCCAAGTGCAAAACTGTACATTCATCTATATCCTTCGCCTCTATGTTCGCCCCATCATCCAAAAGAAACTGCACCATGCCGAGGTGTTCATTCGCTTAGCCACGTGCAAAGCTGTATATCCATGTTCACCTTTTTCATTAATTTTGGATCCTTTCTGCAACAAGATATTCGCTGCCTCGATTTTGTCGTATTTCATTCCTATTAAACAATGCGAAGGGGAATTTATCACAGCTGCGGATTACTGAGTATGTATACGGGGTACGAGGCATACGTCCTCCATTAGGATCATGTATTTAATTGAATGACCTGGTCCTACGCGCAAAAGGCTCGGGCTGACAACCCCCGCCCCGCTAGGCGAGATACAGGGTGAGACATGCAGCCTTGAGCTCGAGCGAGAGGAGGAAGCGGAAGTTGCGAACGCAAGTGATAGGTCTAGTAACCCCCGCTCGTTGAAGAAGGAGATTGGAGGTAAATTGCAAGGATCACTCGGCCAATTGGGCACTGCCTTATGAGATCTAAAGTCGTCTCGTTACAGCTCAAGGTGCACAACAAAAACGGGCGTAAGCTAGGCATAAGAAGAAGATGGTGATTTTGTTAGCCAATGTGGGAAGTAAACTGCTGCTTTTGCCGGAGGCAACCGCTGTTACACGTCAGTTGATTGCATGGGGTGTGCCGCCGACAGGTTGGGTACATGTGACTACATATGTCGTAAGTTCCTTCCTTTTTCCCTATCTGCGGAGTAATAACCAGCAATCCTATGGATACTCAGGGCTATTTAGCGAGAGTAATTCTGCATCTACACGGAGTGCCCCAAGCACTCAAGGCACCGTAGCGGTGTGTGAAAGGGCGCACCACTCGGGGGTGACGAGAATCTGGATGTGACACCACTCCTAGCTTCTCGTTTATGCTGAACTACGGAGGGTCATCTTGGCCGTTAGAGGAGGAAACATCAAGAGGTTGACCTTGTAACATGAAGTGTGTCTATTTAGTGAGTTCTTAGAAATTGGAAAAATAAATACGTCTCAACTTTCGATTGCCTCATTTTTTGTTCGATGTTACCTTACCCTCGTATCGGTAAGGGAGACGCTGGAGGTCTCCACTCTCTTGAGCTGGTGACGTGCTGTAGCTGGCTGTGACGTTGAAGGCATGAATATCGATTACACGGAGTGCCCAGTAAGACACGGGATAAATGGCGGCGAGTTAAACTAGGCCTAAGCTGGGCCGCCGTGAGAGCGCAGTGGCGCCCCTCTTTAGAGGTCTCCTGCACTTCGTCGAAAGCCCTAGAAATAGCGGTCTGAATTGCTATCTGAGTGTATTGAACCAATACTCGGTAGAATATGTACTGTAGCGGGAAAATAACGCCTCTTTCACCGTAGTTATTACCTAATTTGCTGCATAGATGTGGGCAGTTTTCTATTGGATGGGATAGCTCTGCATCACCCGTGTACGAACATCCCCGTTTTCGAGATCTTCACTGTTTAATCTTAGAAGATACGGGGAACGTGGGATTTTTGGACCTACTACGCCGTAAATTTAAATCCCAGTGGTAGGAAAGGGGGTCATATAGGTTCTATCGTGGCAGAACTTGTGCCTTCTAATACCAGTTGTAAGGCAACTCTTAAGTGCCACAAGGGCCGGTGTCGATGCGATCACTGCAGAGGGTCAAACGGCCTTGGACATCTCTATGGTGGGTAGAAACAGAGAATTAATAGTTCCTCTTAGATAAGATAACATAATACCTCCATCGGCAGGTCAGGCCCAGCAAGCTCCAGAGCTTTTGACGCGATGAAATGTTTTTTGGACAAGGGGCTACAGGAGTCCGAGAAAGGTACTGTGGCAGGGCAACATGACGACTTCCCAGATGGCCAAACAGTGAACGGCCAGTTGACACCGACGCAGCTCGCCGGCCTCCGTAGTATGTCCGGGAGTCAACAACGGCGCTCGATAGGGTGAATAAGGAGCTGGGGCGGAAGAGTTCCGATATCCTAGGGATGGCTGCGACAATAGGGTATTATATGTAGATATATGAATGATTATGCGCCCGCTCCCTATGTTTTAACTTGGGCGCGAGAGGGTTAACTCAATCAATCCCAAGCTGGGAATAGGGGTGCGAAAATATGTGAAGACTAAGCGTAGATGTTGCAAAAGAGTTAGTGCACTTTGAGATGTGAAAAGGGTTAGCGAAAGACAATGCCAGCGACGGGACGAACGTTATCGCTACTCCCTAAGAACAGGCACTCTGGCTAGGTTTCTAACGGGAGAGTTTAGAGCTCTGGGTGAATCGTTTTAAACAGGAGAGTTTAATTTAGATAGTCATTGCAAGGGGAATGCGAGCTAAAGCAGATTCCGTATTTTGGTTTTGTAGATAGGAAACATTGAAGGAGCAGAGGTGGAGTGAAAGGGGACTAACGAAAAGATAGATAGTATGAATGAAGAACGACGGGGGATGCTATGTAAAAGGAAGCCTTGTCTTCTCTAACAGAGGCTGGGCATATTAAATCTGTTTACTGCCCATATCAAGCCTAAGAGTATCTCGCTTTCCACCTGGGCGGGATTAGGTATTTAATGTTGTTCTCGCCGCTATGCCTCAAAGCCGCCGTTACCCGGGCTTTCTTCTCTCTGCTCTACTTCTCTCTTCTCACCATTCCTCCGCCATCCCTCAGACTTCCTCCAATTTCTTTTTCGTGTCTCCTATTTCCTTACAGTTTCCGCCCCGAAGGAGTTGGTGTGAGCCCGCCTCGCATTGGTTCTGGGCCGTCTCTAAGCCGGCATCGATCATGTTGCGAATTGGTTTTCCGCATGTAGCTCGCACTGTAGAACGATATCGTTAACCGGATTTGACTGAGCTACCTGCTGTGAAGAAATTTCGCAAGCTTTTCAAGAGCCATTGAGTATGTCAATGACACTGAGCGATACATTGATGTGAAAGGATAGTGTGATTCGTGCTGGAACGACAGCGTGTAATGTCATAACATGCTAGATGGCGTGTTTGATCTGAGCATGACGTATTTTACCATATTGTGGTTTTGAGGTAGCAAGTGATGACTATCCCGAGATCCAAGTGATATATACGAGCGTTTAATAGGTGATGACACTGTAGCTGGGCGGTGAAATTTGGCTGCCGGAGCCGGAGGAGCGTGATAATTGCAGCCTCCATATCATGAAGAGGTTGGACTGTGCCTTGGTGAATACTAAGGGGGTGAAGGAGAGGCCTTGGAGTCGTCCTCCTAAGACATGAAACAGCTCTGTTGTTGTGAGCACCCTTTCGTTTCATCTTTTGCTCCTTCCCCTTCATGAATCCCCTCACCCGAGGGGGAAATGGGGGATCTACAACCACTCCGGCTAAGGGGAGACCGCGAAAGGGCCAGAACCGCCATTGTGTGGGACGTCTGTTTCTTTCGCGAGATAAGCACAACAGAGCTGTCTTCCTGTCATCGGAGGCTACAGTGGTAGGCAGGCCTCGGCCGAGTGGTCGAAGTGGGCTATGGCCCTCCTAGCCTCTCACCGAGGGTGTCGGGAGAGGTTACTGGATGCATGAGTACAGAGGGTTGATCCGGTCCACCGTGCAGACCGGACAGGCCGGGGAATTTAGTGCTTAGACGGGTGAAGTGCGGCGATGGTATCTAGCCGCCGATCCGGCTTTTGGCTTCGCCAGGGTCAGACGCTAGGGGCCAGATGAGGAGGGAGCGGGTGTGTTGAAGATTATGTGTAGAATAGATACATTGCTATGTACAACTGTCGGTCTCTCTCCAAGAGAGAAGTGAGCGGAAGGAAAAAATTCTCGTTGGGCGCCGGAGTGCCAAGCCGACCGAATAGGAGCTAGTACAAACTGGCTTGCCCCTATTCCGCGCCATGGGAACCCATTGGTTCGCGCATCAATTTCAACAGGGTGTTGGTCCCTCGGTGAAAGAATGTAAATAAGCTCCTGAACGCGGGAGCGTCGCGTCAATATCTCAACCTCCTGCAAGACTAGCATTAGTTAAACTGAGAAACGATCGATGGCTAGATGTAGAATATATACCTGACTTTGGCGTTTAATCTCTTTTGAGGAAACCATTTGCAGCTTGTGTCCTTTTCTGCGTTATGGCGAGGGCACTTCGTAGTTTCTTCTCCTGGGGGGGATTCTAGCGAGGAGACATGTGTGCTTTATGAGGTGTACGAGTGAACTGAACGGTGTGGTCGGTAACATAGTTCCTCAAGACTCGCGGCGCCCGGTCTCGGCGATGGTGCCGTACGGGTTTGGATGCGAGCTTTTTGGATGGCGCTGTAGCAAATTTGCTGTGTTTCGGAGAGCTTCGGACAAATGGTTGTGTTTTGCAAGTATAAAGAGTTCTCTGTAGAATATGTAGCAACTTGATGCACGGAGTACTGAGTATAACATAGGAGTCGCTTACATAATCGAAGCATTCGATAAGCGATAAGCCCCTTTTCAGCCCCTATTCCCAGCGTACCAGCGTACTAGGGGCGGCAACAAAGCTAGCTAACAAAAACGTGAAGAGGAACAAACACCGAATTTACTGGAGACCCATTTTTAGTGATTTGCGGCACAACTGAACCCTGGAATTTCTTTAGAAAGATCGTGACGCTCAAAAGTTCATATTTAGGTATAGCATTTTGGGGAAATCTCAACCGCAAACTGCTCAAAAGCAAGAAACGGCCTATTTTACAACATAAGCGGAAAATCGGTAATTTTAAACCCTACGACTTCACTACCTTCATTAAACTACCTTTTCCCTGTGCTGACTCCTCTACTGGTGCGCTGATTTCACCCACACATCTGTATGCAACGTAGTCTTGAACTTCCAAACATTGTTAATGCTTATTACCGGAATTGACTTCCAGCTCTCATCTTCTTCACCTCCCTCATCCATTCCCCTGTTCTTCTCCGTCTCGCCGACCATTGATACGTCCGCCGTTTCCCGTTTTTACTGTCCGCTCACTGCTGCGCAATAAGCGCCACACAAAGTTTCGTTCTTCTTCTATTACCTAGATTGATAAAGCTCTCGTGGGAGCTAACAAAGTCGGCAAAAGTAGGGGTGTTGGTAACCTCCACTTGCTCTTCCTTCCGGGAATCCCAACTCCCGTCGGCCGCATGCTCCGACAGGCATACTATCTCTTCTATTAACCACTCAAAGCGTGCGCCACCCTCTATGCTTGTTATGGGTCTCTTTAGACTAGAGAGCCAAACCTCCGCCCCCCCCACCAAAAACCGCACAGCTTTTGACACCCGCATCATTGATTTCCGCCCAGTTACCCCAGCGGCTAGTCCGCTCTCGACTCCTGATGCGCCTCCCCCTACGTCTATTCTCGTCTGTTGGCGGAGTATTCCTGCGAGTAGAACTGCATGATCTCCTCCAACATCGATTCTAGCTGCTTTAGGGGTGTCGCGGAGCGTCTCCACGTTTCCGCACCCGAAGCTAGGGCGGCACCGATGTTCCGGGTTTGGAAGGCTATAGGATAGGTGTCTGATTCTCTTATCATCGTCTCGGAGGTAGCCATTGTGTTCGGGCTATATAGTGTTGCACTTCCTATTCATGTGCGATAATCGGTCGAGTGCACCGTTCACGCGCTTCTGCCTGTGAAACGATTACTGATTCTCTACTCACGGTTAGCATCGCATCACCAGATCCTGCATTAACACGCAATCTACCGGGATCTCTATCTATCGGTACGCTGCCTACTCCCCTTCTCTCCTCTCTCTTGCTATAGAAGGAGAATCTGCCATCTGAACATCCCTCGTAGCCGCCATCTTAAAGCAGAAACAAGTCCTCGTCGCCTATGTGATCACGTTACTGCATCCTGAATGCGTGCTCACATACGCAAAACAGGCGTTCTCTCCGAAATATTTCCGGGTCCCCGTAGCAGCGCGTGCTAATCTGGGCAAGTCACCCGTGTCGCTGTAGTAACCGATATCGACTGGAAATCGCAGTGATCGACTTGGGGTATGAGATTTAGCGTAGAGGGTGACCGAGAAGTGGCAGCAATGGGGAGAGGTGGGTTTATGCCGTGCCGGCAGGGAATTGTGATCCTTAAAGTCAACGAAGGCGTTTGCACCTGGGAACTCAGGTTTAAATATCCCTTTTCTTAACTAGCAATACATCCCACAAACCCCCGCCTGCAGCGAGAAGCACGCTCCGTAGGCTTATCTTTTGCCTGGCCCTGCTCTTTTCTCGCCTGAGACTCCTCCTGCGGGTGATGTCTGTTTGCTCTTATGCTCCTCCTCCTGGGGTTCCTGACGGTAGCTCATGGCCCGCCCATCTTTGCTTCTGGTGGAAAAATATTCTTTCCCTTCAGCCCCCCAAGTTTCAATTCATACCGCCGTGGCCTCTCCCTTTCCATTTCTCCCTCCTTGCCCGCATCCCCACATTTTCCAACCTCTATACGCGTTCCCCCTATGCCACAGCCAGCGGTATCAGAATCATCTTTAAAGGTAGGCCTATCTGTGTGCTCTTTTGGGATTCGATATCGGGGAGAGTTCTGGACGGGCGAGTTGGAGAGGCCTTCGATCTATGAATATGGGATGAAGGACTGTTTATGGAAAGGAGTAGCGGTGGTATTTGTCGCCGCCACATTCGGTAACGAGCTTTAAAGCCCTTAGTACTAGCAGTCATGTAGGGTTCCAGAGTATTGTTGTTAGAATTTACGATGGGAGGCGTGCGGCGTTTTCGTTGCAGACAAAGGGGGTAGCCATTTCAGGATCGCCATGATGGAGCATTCATAAATTGTGGGTCCGGTGCATCTCCTCACGAACCCGCCCCGCGCGAAGGCTCGTACCTTCTAGGAAGAAGCATGGTTTTCGCTTCGATTTCGTAGTGGTAGGCGGTACAGATGTAGGTATAGATAACACGGAGTCGTGGGTAAGGGCCACGGGAACTGATGGGGAGCTAGTTTGAAATGGCACCTGTAAGCGGCGCAAATACGTATCCAGAGTAAATAAACCACGTAGTTCTCGGCAGGTGATTGACGGATAAACATGTATTGCAGTGCCCTGGGACTGATTGCGAGATTCGGCGTTTATAACGCGCTAACGGCCAGCTCAGGAGAGATGCGTTGTTGGCGCAACTTGCTTCCTCCCTGCAGTTATATCGTTCTGATTATCCATCTAGAGCTTCGGGTTGGGAGGTGAATGCGGATAATTAGGTGAGAGTTTTTTAAGGAGGTAGGTGGCTGCTTGCTTAACTGGAGCGGAGAGGGTGTTGTTTCCACAATTCCCCTCTATGAGATAAATTGCCTTCCAATTCCCATCGGCGTTCTTAGGCGGTATGTTGGATGGAAGGTAGGGGTGGAGGATCTACGCGTTGCGAGTATTTGTGACGTTGAGATGGAAGAACGACTTTAGGCGTGAAGCGGCACCTCGCGGGTTCCTTGAAGCAATCCACGATGGGTATGCGAGAGCCATACCTTCAGTCGATAGGGTGTTTCATAATTGCGCTGGGGTGGAGTAGCCTATCTTGCAGATCGTGGGCGGAGTCAACTCTTTTGGGAAATTCAAGGTGCTGATATGCAGTGTGATATCCACTGTGAGGATCCTAGTTCACAATCTTGATGTGGTGGTTTGCAGCCCTAGTCATATGCTAGCGGTTCGGGCTGTTGGTGCCTCAGCCGTTGCGTTTTAATACTGCCGATTAGGTGTCGCGAAGCCCTTCGTCTTGGTGCACGGGTTGCTGTACATACAAGTGCTGGTCATCCCCCACTAACGAACTGACATTCTGCGAATTCTATGATGCCACAACATAGCTGTCGTAGCATCTCCTCGAGGGTAGGCAGTACCCACCGCTTTCGAAAAACGGGAGCATATGCTTCTGGTACTTGTCGGTGGCTAGGTGAATCGCACCGAGATGGACGTAATCGCGGCAATTCCGCACTGAACAGAAGCTTTTCGGGGTGGCGGATTGGGTGAATCTGCCACCAGCAGCGGCATCGGCAGGCTGGTACTTCTGCCCTTGCTTCTTCCTTGGATTATTCTTTCGAAGGTGATGGGAGGCTAGTGTGTAGCAGATATACTATGGGCTGCGACCCTTTGCGCTTTTCGTGGATGGCCTTTGCAGGATAGGTATAAAGTCGCCTACAAGGTTCTCTGAGGGGAAGGCGTAGAGTTATCGATGATCGTTGCAACATTGGGGGGGAGCCCTTGGTTTGAGGATTGCGAAATGGTTCGGTAGAGAATTTAGAGTACCAGGGAGACTGAATATAGAACGAGGCACCGAGGTGGCAGCGGGATTGACGATGTGGTATGACTGTCTGACTGCTCGGGGGGGTCGTACTGATATTATGTGCTAGGCGGGGTTGTACCGAGCTCGTTGCCACGCACGTCCTTAGTACCACCAAGTGTACGGCAGTTCCTGCGAATTACAGCGTCTGGGTCGCTCTGGGTGTGACCTATTGAACTTGGCGGTAGGAAGTGGTGGTGGGAGTGAAGCGGTGTGGTCTTCGAGAGGCGATGAGGAGGTGTGGTGTGGTCGGTGCCTAGCCGACCCATGCTACGAAGTGCGAAATCTGCTACTTCCATACGTTATCGATGAAGTACTTTACAGAACCAACGAGCTCTATATTTAAACTCAAGCCCTCTCCATTGTGATACACTCGCGCTTAGGTTGTGAAGGACTTTAAGGATCACATCTCAAGCATTCAGCAATACAAGCCACTGCTGTTCCCCCAACGATCACCTTGGCTTGGATGAGGTCTGTTCCACCGTTCGAAACTGTTGGGTCTAGGTCTCACCCCTCCATATTTGAGGAGGAATCTAAACTAGAGGGAGAGAGCGGAGATGTGAAAGCTTAACCTGGGCTTTCAAGACTATTTGGTCCAAATATCTGTGATTAGGGAATTTTCACTCCCGTCTTGGCTTAGGGGGGAGACGAACTGATCATGCGAATTCCAGTCAACACTTCCGACTGTTACGCGCGCATCCACCGAAAGTGTTGGGAGAATGCTCTCGGCCATTCCACGATGGAATGAGTCATGGGAGTTAGGGAGTACTTACGTGAAGGATATATGTGGCCCTCGCCATCAAGATTGCCACCTTACGAATCGAATTGCCACTCATCAGGTATATAAATATAGATTAGCTAGCTATGGGACTCTCAACTCAATATAATCGTTCTAATCTTCCGCTCGCTCTTACCTTCGTTCGTGTACTTCATCCAACAGAAAGTCGAATCTCCGTGGCCTCCACATATTTAACATCCGCCGAAAACGCACCATGGACTTCTCTATGCATCGTCATCCGGGTTCTGAACTCAATTACCTGTTCTACCTCTTTAGCGCGTTCATCCCTACACTTTCTCTCCATAAATGCCGCTCAGCGGTATAGCTTGTCGCTCCTCAACCCCGCGTTTTTATCGCGTCGTCATAGCTGGTCGCCGCAAGGCCCCCGCAGTAGTGACGGCAAGGAGATGAATCGGGGCTTCAATGCGGATGATAGGAGTTGATGCTCGTCGTGACTGTGGACCCACAGCGGTAACGAGAAACCAGTGGAACCCCACAGTCACGGTGTGGCCCCGCTAGCATGGGGGTGGTGTGCGACTACAGTCGCATGCTCATAATCTCGGCGACGGCGGAGGCGCTGCACGACCAGACCGTACGTCGACCTTGCAACCGCAGGTCCCGGTGGTCGCGTGAACTACCCTCAAATGTTGCCTCCACCTGGATTTCGAGGGGTCTGTCCGCGACCCCCGCGCTCATGCCGCCCCACGCTCTGGAAAGCCCTCCTGAAAGAGCTCTAGTTAGCTGGCGCTTTTTCAGAAGCGCTTGATGCGCGTTGGGCAAAGCTCGACACATGATCGGGGTGGCAGATGGCGTCGACTGTGATCACTGTTTGATGCTCCTTATCCTACTGGGCTGTTCTACCCGTAGCGTGGTGTGCACATGGGCATCCCGCGCGCCTTAGACAGATGCTGATAGCTAACGGTGTCACTGGCGCTACCCGATGCATTATCGGTATGCCTCTTTCGGTGTGAGGGTAGTGCATGCGCGGACGACACGTTTGATTCAGATACCTTTTGGTATCTCTTGCAACATGGTTTGTCTTCCCAAAAGGGGGAGAGGTGGGAGAGTAAAGCGTGGACGCTAAGCGGGTAATATTCACTCTCGATTCTTGTCTGCCTGTTTCTACACCGTGTTGCCCCCTTGCGGAGTAGGAGAGAAAATGAATTACTTCAGACTACCATGTTGTTCCGCTATGCCCTAGAAAAATACAACTCTTCACCTTGGACTCACTTGGCAAGCACATCAGCAAGCTAGGAGTTTGACGGATGGATCGTAGTAGATGTTCGCTAATGTCCCAGACTTTCCGCCACAACTCCAGGGGATTTATCCCTGGTTTTTGTAGAGACCAAGCCGCGGCGACGGCGACCCTTCTCATGCGTACCATTCACACTCGCAATTTCTTTACCATTTTGCTCTTAGCCGGCTGCAGTGTTATCCACTTCGACGGTTTTCACATCGCTAGGACGCGCTAGAGACTATAGTCCCTCTTCCTAGCAACGCTGCGTCTTCACTTTAAGATTTTCTGCTGTTTTTTGGGTTTCTGTGCTTCCTTCACAACACCCTCTTGCTGGCCAAAGGGCAAGCTAAGTTCTTCCCCAGGCAGCTCAGTGTTCTTAGAACCAAGATCATTGATTATGGTGGGCGGAGTTTTAGGTTCTGTACGACTCCTCGAGCAACTCCTAGAAGATTTCACGAGTACCTGTTTTGACCATAGGCTAAGGTACTTTCCTTTCGATCGTAAAAGATCATCATGGGTGCCCTGCTCAACTATCTGGCCGTCTTTGACGACTAGGATAAGGTCGGCGTTCATTATCGTCGAGAGTCGGTGACTGCCAGTGGTCAGGAATACTATGGTCTGCCTTGATAAGGAATGCAACTTACGCAACTACGAAAGTAGTACGCCCCTTTTTCAACTCGCTGAGTGTTTCCTGAATGCGTGATTCGGTTTCTGTATCTACCATGCTTGTAGCTTCATCTAGAAAAATGATCTTGGGGTCTTTAAGAATCGTGCGAGCAATAGACACCTACCTTAGTTAGTAAGAGGGCACGTTCGGAATTCAAAGGACTACATACTCTCTGGAGCTCTCCACCTGAGAGTTTGATGCCACCCTCGCCAACTTTCGAATCGTATCCATCAGGAAACGACTCTATCTTGTCATCTATGGCAGCCATTACACAGGCGTTTTTAGCCTCTACATAACACATTAAATTCAAAATTTTTAGCCTCATAGTTGCACGTTGCCTACCTAACAGTGTCGCATCCTGTTTTGCGTAGCGCAGGTTTCCAAGGATGCTGTCATTGAACAGTTGTGGATCCTAACTAGAGTTAGTGGAGTACTAAAGACACTCAGGAGAAAATGGAGAACTACCTGCGGAACAACCCCTATTTTTTCACGCAGGCTTGATAGTTTAACATCCCGAATATCTTGGCCGTCGATCATGATCCTGCCACTGCTCACATCGTAAAACCTGAAAATCAACCTTAGAATAGTAGATTTGCCTCCGCCGGTCTCTCCGACTAGGGCAACTGTCGTGCCTGAAGCAACACAGAATGACACATCGGTCAAGGTTGGCTTGCGTGGGTCATACGAAAAGCTGACATTCTCGAACTCAACCTTCGCATCTTCTAGACATAGATCCACAGCACCTTCCTTATCTTTGATACTGGGCTTCATCTGAAAGATCTCCAAGAGGCGCTCTGCATCAAGCATCTGGCCCGCTACTCTACGGTAGAAGTTGGCAAAGAAGTTTAAAGGGCCTTTATCTAAGTTAGCAACAGTTGCGGGATCGCTGACGCCTTACCTAATTCTTACCTGAGAGTTGGGTCCAATACGTCAAGAGCGTCACGAAGCTTCCTACAGGTCTGACGCCATTCATTACTTGATACACAGCAAGAAAGCACGCCACGAGGAGCCCCAGCGTGAAGATCAAGCTCTGTACCCCGAGCAGAAAACAAATAGTGACTCGCCATCTCCGCTCAGATTTCTGATGACGATCGATAGCTGATAGTTGTTGGATTAGTTACATTGTACCTATTCTTCAAGGAAGAGTATTTCAGACCCACTGAGTATCTCTGCTCTTCGTGTGGAATTCGATTAAAATACTTTCATGGCTGTTAGCAATGGAATGGCAAGGGGTGTAGTGTCAAACGTACGCTGACAGTGGTCCAACTACCCATCGATTCGTACAGGACTTGACGCTCGTTTCGCGATGTCGCTCGATAGGTCCGACGGATTTCGTCTTGCTGAGACCCAAGCTTCACCGTAATCCACACATATACGACTGTGACAGTTCCCACAACCAAAGCCATGTAAGCGTCGAAAATGCAGTACAAGTAACCAAATGCAACTAAAAGATCAACTAGCATTGGCAAAACTGCAAAGCATATATCATCAATAAAGCCGCTGATTGAATGCCCCTGTTCGATTGATGCGTAGAGCTCGCCTGACTTCTTATTTAAATGGAAATCACTTGAAAGATTCATGACGTGGTTGTAAGCCGCTGTCCTGATCGCTTTGTATGCGTACTGGTCGACAGAGACCCAGAGATACTTCCGCAATGCCCCAATACCAGCACTTGAGCCTAGCCAACGATAAAGGACAAATAGGCTCACGCGGGGCCAGGGAGAATCGCCTTTTCAGCGTTAGCGTCTGGTATGCTCTGATGGACATACAATTGTGCTCACCATTCATGTTGCTTAGTAAATCTGTGACGATACCAAGCTGGCGAGGAATGAGAACGTTCAAGAAACGCTCGGCAACAAGGCATAGGGCCATGATGACGAGATTGAGCTGAAGTTGCTTGTTTCGCGAAGGCCACACAAAGGGTATGAAGATCTGTTGATATCTTCCGTCAATCAACTGGGTACCATAATAATCTAGTAAAGACTGAAATTCTGAAATCCTGCATTTGGCAATCTTGGTAGTATCTAGTAACTTACAGAAAAGCTCTTCGCATACGTCCACCAGTTCCCGTTGTTACGTAATTTCCCCTTGAGCTTCTCCAGCCGTTTCTGTTCCTCTTTATCACCATCAACACTGGGTTCATCGCCAACCTTAGTGCCGACAGTGTCTGTGCCACTAGCGAGTTCGGCTGTACCACAGCTAATGCCATTCTGAAGTTCCGGTGGCTCATTTGGCCCCCGTGCAGAAGCCCCGCTACTGAGTAGAGTCTGGGTCTCTTCATTCTCACCACTCTTCTTCTGGCCTTTCAATATCCTAAACCCAAAGAAGGTGCTTATAAGCAATAGCAAAACGAAGATTCGGATAACTTGAATTGCTAGCTGGACGTAGTCAAATCGTATCTTCGGATAATACAAAAGGAGTGAAAGGACAAGAAGAAACAGCTCCGCAGTAATGGCTATAAGCCACGACTCATAGTATGGAAACCAGACAGGAAATTTGGAGTCCAGGAGACTGAGTACCAAAAAACCCCATAGGAAGATTGAAGATAGTACGTAGATCTGTAATCAGGGGTTAAGTGAATGGTCAGAAGGAGTCCGGGGGCACCAAATTTCCGGTGTCTGTATGCTAGAACTTGAGGTCAGGGTGATAGGGATTGGACTCTTACTATGTGATGTTGTTCACTAAACCAGCCGTGAACTGCTAGGGAGTGAGCCAGAATACCGATGGCTTCTGAGACCTGAATCAGAGGGATCAACGCGCCGGCCACAGGTGGTCGGGAGAAGTTTTGATGCTCACATATGTAGCAATGATAACGGCCGTCATGCTAAGGACCACATCTCGTCGAATTCTCCGAATCTGTACTTTCAAAGATATATTTTGTAGCGTACAGACGCTCACTGTAACGGCAAACAGGTAATAGAAAAATGCGAAAATAGGGTATGCATAATGGGTTCCCTTGATTGCCGTGGCGATCCACGCAGAATCTGTCATAACGAGTGCGGGGTGGCAGCTGACTGGGAGAGGACCTGATCACAACGTTTGAATGCTGTACCGTTTGCGACTACTCTCTGTTCTCTTTCGACGGGGTGTTTCTCAGATTGCGTTGAACTCGCAGAATTTGGCATGAACGAATATAATTGAGCGTGTGGGGAAGTTGGCGGGCTAAATATGAGAGCGAGAAGGGCAAGGCTCTGAAGGTTCCTCAGCCGCATGAATTGAGAACTGGACGGTATGCTCTCAACAGACGGGGTGAGGCTGAGAGAGAGTGCCATGATATGCTCCGGCTCTACTTCCGAGTAGCCGGCGCACGGGGTCGAGGCGAACACATCTAGACATATGCAGTTCTGACTAGCCTACTAGCTAGTCCCTCAGGAGGGCAGATAATCAATCGGCCATGTGGACACAGCGCACGAAATAGCACCACATAGGATTTTGTTGAGATAAGAAAGTAGCGATTTTCTGCGTGGGCGGATCAATCACAGACGCGGATTGGTATCCTACTGCCCCCGACATCTGTGTTTATCCGAGGGGAACCAGTCTAGCGCCGAAATGGTGTGAATACCCAGCAATCATACTAACCTTTCTATGCGCCCTCCAGGTTTAGGTTCTCTTTATACCTGCTTTCTACGGAGTGGAGTTTCGGTAGCTTCAGGTTCAATGAATTTATAGAGCATCTTCCTAGCTCTGCCGGCGTTAAGGCTCGCCAGCTCCGGGCGTCACAGATCCCCAAACCCTCACCTGACCGATACTTCAGAATAAAGAATATAGAAGCATCAAGAAGACCCTAGGAGAAACAGGGAGGCGTGGCAGAGCAAATATGCACATTTCTGGGAGATTTTGGTTCGGCTGCCCGGACGCCAAGCATTTAGGCACTGAGACGAGCCGCCAGAGCCGTCTGCTACACCACCCGAAAAAGCTTTTAGCCCGCCCGAAAAAGCGTGTAGATTCTGAGATTTTGGCCACAGTGCTCTCATGGAAGAAACAGAGTTAAGAGTAAGTCTAAGGCCACTCTCGCGACCATCTCTTGACGTCTGAGCTCCTTAACTGATCTGCGACCGGAGGAGAAGGATGCACGTCTTGAGGCTGCGCTGAGAGCGACTTGGGAGGAACTGAGAGCGACTCGGGAGAAACTGAGAGCGACTCGGGAGAAACTGAGAGCGACTCAGGAGGAACTGAGAGATACTAAGGTGGGACTGATAGTCACGGAAAATGAGCGGAAAATCCTCAGGCGGAATTTCTACATTGTGTATTTCTTGAGTCCAGTTGAGTAACCACCCCGCAAGGCTGCCCTCTATCCATTCTAATTGGTGTTGTAACCCTACAGGCCATCCCAATATCGATATTTCTGGTACGTATATGTGGAGCCGTTTACATAGCTATCACTGAGCTAAAGCCTGATCACAAGAGACACTCGCGCGACACTGCTGCCGTCTTTTACACAACTGTTGAGTGCATTTTCATCATTTCGGCTGTATTAGTAATATCATCCCTCCGACGCAACTCAAGGGATTAATGGGTGGCAAATCCAGCTCCGGTGTTATCAAACCAAAGGGGATTTTGCCACGCTCCATTCTAAAAGACCCTTGAGTGATTACCAATGCTTTTTTGACCACAGACGGTGGAATGTGACCAACCCATCACCGCAAGCCAAATAGATCCTGCTTTTCGTGGTCTCAATCAGAAGGAGCTTACGCTGTCATTTTCTCGCCTTCCCGCTGAAAAGCTAGTTAAGGTATTCTTCGGCCTACGATGCTCGAACGTCTCACGGCTGTTGGGCTTTCAAAGTTTATGTCAATCCCACCCCGTGGTTGAGACTGCCGGGTTGAGTGCTCTCGGTAGTGTGTCGTAATGGGTCGAGTCCCTGGGTAAGCGGCGTCAATATTTCTAGCCATCGTTTGGGCGCGCCAAAACACAGATGCTTGGGTTCGCCGTCATCACTATCCACCACTAGTCCCCGGCTTCGCTTGGCCCCAACAGTCGTTGCGGATGTGATCAGCGGCATGGCGCTTCTAGAGTGAAATCGCTAAACCGATTCGGGCGCTAGCATTACCGCATGACCAGGCCCGCGGCTCACTAACCACGACTCCCCATTCACCAAAGGTGAAGTGTGATGTACGGCGTAACATGCCACAGGTGAAAGATACCAAGTGGATGAAAGTCATGTGCGGGTCCACTCAGGAAGTGGGTCACTTCACGAAGTGACCTAGCCGGCCCGCACACCCCCAGCGCATACGGGCTGACCAACCTTCTACCTCCCCCACCACACTTTTGCAATTCAGGCTAGAGGTAGCTCATTATTAAAAACTGCCTTCTAGTAGTAGCCATGGATCATTTCCCGCCGGAACTACAACTGCTCATTTGCGAACGAATGGATAAGCAAACCCTTCGGAACCTCGCCCTTACCAGTCGTTCACTTCAGCAACTAGCTAACCCATACTTATACAAGACTATCCGGGTCAGCATCCTCCCCGAGAGTATCAAGAGGCTTAGCGAGATAGGCTCTCGCCCGATATCTTCATATGTACGGACCGTCGTAATCTTCGACGCTATTTTTGATCCCGTGGACAAGGCACAGTTCCTCCAGAAGGCGGCTTCCAACCTCCACTCATACCCAGAGTCCGTCAAGGACGATCCTTCACTTCAGCCTCAGGTCAAGAAGTACTTCGATTCGCACTATGAAGGCTACATGGGCCTATGCGGAAGTCAACAATCGTTGCTAAACAGTTCTGAAAAGGCTTTGATAGATTTAGTCTGCACGAAACTCTCGAAGTTCACTGGGCTTTCTAGGGTTGCGGTGGTGGTGTCGCCGAGGCATTCGAATGGTCTCAATGAGCGTAAATCACACGGATATAAAATTGATCCTCCGCCACTGTCGAGAAATAAACCTTCTAATCAACGAGGAGTGTTCTAGTGGAGAAAACATGGAGAGCCTGGCTACTAGCTTGGCGCAAAGCAGTCAGTTGGAGAAGCTCCATGTCACATGCTATCAGCATTGGGGTTTAAGATTACAGGACGTGGTTAAGAAGAACGTGTGGCTTAAGCTCCGGAATGTTGCCTTTTGCTTTCTTACCGTTGATGCATCTACACTCACTACATTCCTCGAGAACCACCCCAAACTGAGATCTGTGCAGCTCCTGTTGGTTGAATTGGAAAGAGTAGTAGGGCAATCTGACCTTGAGGTATTGGAATATATTAAGGAGCCTCTCAAAAAATTCCCAGGGGATTCTACAATCGACGAGAGGAGGAGTAATTGTGCGTGGCGTGATGAGCGCGATAACGATGGCAAGCTGTGGGATATAAAATATCTTAGAAAGGGGGCTCAGCCATGGCCACACCATATTAATACCTTCGAAGGACTTCCCCACCTTAACGACGGACTATTAGAGCTCTTAGCAGGGACTTGGTATGTACAAACCCTCTTTTGCTCACACACTTTTTGGGCCACTAGCAGAGTGTAGCTTTCAGGTGGTAGTCATGTCTGATGCTGTAGCTTAGACGGGCCAGAGGTAAGGTGCTGTCTGCGCCTGGACTAGATCGCGATATATAACACGCAGAGAAGGGTGTGGACAGCACGTCGGGGCCGTTGGCTTTATGGAGGGTATTTGCTGCTGAAGTGTGAGGACCACAGTTGTGTAGGTATAGGGGGGTTGGAGATTCCAGGCGAGCGCGTGCCAATATGCGGAGAATGAGAGGCGGTATATTACCTGAGAGAAATGTAGCTGTCGAAGTTTTACTAGTCGCTATCCCAAGCCCCATAGTTTCTCTCACAGTGTTTTTATTCTATTTATACGCCGTTGCTTCTCTGGGGTAATGAGGTATTTGGAATACATATCCGAGAGGCACGTCATTAGATAATCGCAGTGCTAAAGCACCAACTCACCAAAAGAGGTGTATTGGCCTTAGGTACAAAAGCTAGACAACGAAAGATCTAGAACGGCCTCCCGCTGATTGGCTATATCCAACCCTGCGCTCTGAATTCGGTGTTCCTAATCAGTCAGCCCTGACCGAGTCAAACTTGCGAGCTAGCTCAGTTGAGCCGGGTTGAGCTTGACCCTGCCCGACTTATTAGGAACACTTTCTGGGCTGCCTGCCTTTAAACTCGCGGAACTGATGAAGCCTAAGAATGAATACACTAAATTTCCTGGCAGGATAACCTACCCTAAAGAAATGTGGACATTGGGACAAAAGATAGCGTATCGTGGCCTTAAAACGAATTCTCCACTCAAACAAGTCGTTTGGTGGCGTCCACGTCTTCGCCGTCTACGAGAAATACATCGTGCCGCCACGTTTTCAATCGTTGGACGATTTGAACGAGCTCCGACGATTCAAGGCGGATGCTAAGGCATGCACCTCTGTGAAAGTCGGGTCTGACATGATGGAGGTTAGTAGCGAGGACGCGGGTGATGACCCTAGCGATGCATTTACTTGCATCTGGCTAGGCGATGAAGGTGGCTGCACCATTTGTTTGTGTTCTGGGTGGTGCCTGTGGCGTCGCCGAGACCATGGCGAGCTGGCATCACCACTCAGCTTCGGCGAAGCCGATGCTTTAGCTCGGAGACTTATCGCTGCTGGCAGCAACTTATAAAGAAGCTGGAATCCCTATGTAATAGTAGAAGAACTGTCGCTCTTTAATATAGTCGTCCCCTACCTATAACTAGCCCTCGTACAAACCTCTATCTACAACAGTTTGACTTGGCGATCGCCTCGATAGCTCGTTATAAATCCTCGCCAGTTGAGCATAGAGCATTGGGGTGTTAAACGGCTGCTCAACCATCGCTTGTAACTGCTGGGTCAGTCAATGGTGGAGAGCACGTCGGCCTTCGCGCTCAAAGATACCCTGTAGATCTGACCAGTCCAAGGGCAGCCCATGCTTCTCCGCTCTTGGCGGAGCCAACCAGGCATAGTAGAGAATGAGGAGGCTCTCCTTGTTGTTACACTTCTTCCAAAACTCGTGCGGTTTGTCACCGAGCCCAAGTCCCAGGCGTTCGCCAGGGATAGCGCAGCGCTCTGTGTTGTAGTTGTATGATTCCTTAAAGGCCATTTGGAGTCGGTCGAGTTCGGCCTCCATGCTAAAGGGCAGTCGTGCTTATGGTCCAATCTGGCGCCGGCTAGGTGAACGCTTGTCCCTGCCTGTTTACTACACTGGTGTGACAACAGGACGCGCTCGAACGGAGGGTGGGAGATAGGAAGAACGAAAGCGCCTCGTTACTCCTGAAGCGCCGCGCTTCGTTTCGCCTAGCCCTTTCCCGCGTTCGCCTTACAGGAGTGTTAGGCTCCGGGCACAAAGGGAAGTTCCTGTCGTAACACCTTGAGGCTTTTACGGAGACGACTCTTCTGGGTCGTGGCTCCTGCCATGTCGCTTCATGTCCCACCGGGTCCTGAAGCACTCCTCGCGTATCAGTGTCATGGATGTCCGTACAGCACTTCCACTTTTGGAAGGTCTTAAAGCATTCCGCGCATATCTGGCAAGGGAATAGACGAACATCCAGGCGTCGCCTCTTCGCATGTTGCCTCGTGGTTACTATCGGAGGAAGTAAAGATTTTTCTGCAATACAGGCATCTGTGTGGTGGCAGCACGGGCCCAGTTCAAGTCGCTTGTCCAGGCCGTGACGTACTGTCTACAGGCTGGGATTGGAAGACTCCGAAGATCGCTGAGAGCAGAGTAAATGGTAGATTGTGTTCCAGTCAAGATTGCGTAACATTACGTTGGCAGGATCAACTGTTAACAAGTCTTCCCTCTCGGTGGTTGAATCCGTGTCAACAGTGCCAATGGAAGTACCCAGACTAGACCCATGATGGCCTGGTGTATCTGTTAGCACAAAGTCGTTGGGGTGGATCTCTTAGGGTTGAGCTGTTTATCTAGGACGCTGGAAGCCTCATCGGAGCCGTTGAGCAGAAAGAATTCCAATTTCCGCGTCAAGTCCGTTGATCCCCTTCATTTCCTCGTTCAAAATATTGACCACCTCTAGTCGAAGTTCGTCCCCTTCGCCTATAGAAGGTGGTGAGTTGAACCAGCTGCTGACCATTCTTCTCGCCCTCCCTTGTTCGACTAACTATCTACCTTGGGTTGCGCCGCGGACTGCTCATCCCTTCCTACGGAGTTACGGCGCTTGTCTCGCCCCCTTCGTGCTTTTGACGCAAATTTGCGTCAAAATTCCGATTATAGCAGCATCCAAACACCCTAGCTCGCGGGTTCTGAGAGTTCCGTGCTTTCCTATGGAGGGGCGAAGATGACACGGTGAACCTGCGTGTTTCTCGCACGTGTGTATCCCCCGTAGTACCCCAGCCACAGAGCCACAGATTCCTCAGATACTACTTGCTCAGTGTGGTACGACATAGAGTAATCGTTATGTAGTAATCCCTGCCTTTGCCATGACCAGAGGTTCGCAGGTTGTAAGCGGTGGTAAGGTTGGCGGAGCGGGGCTGGAGAGTTTTTCCAACCTGGGAGCCCTTTGTTGCTGGATTCTGTGGGAGTAGTCACCGTCAGTCTCCAGCTTCGCCCTCGTGCTCCCAGCAAACGTCGTAAGCGTGATCGGGACAAGGTCTGATATGGTGTACGTATAGTGTTGTCGCGATACGCCAAATCCTCCCTGCAGCTAGGCACTCGCTTAACTGGGAGCGGGCCTCTTCGCGCCTCTCTCGCGATAGAGTCCGGGGAGCGATGCCCTACCCTGTACCGTAGACGATGAGCGCAGCGGAAATTTGAAGTTTTAGGAATTAGGGTTTTTCCCCCGTCTTCTAGGGTCCCTCGATACAGGTTTTATGAATTTTAGTGGCTATGTTGTACTGCGGCGCGGCTTGTAGTTTAGTGGCTCGCTGGAGCAGAGTTTTTTCCTCGAACAGTCTAAACTGCTTTGGGCCTAGCGCAATGGGCGTCCGCCCACGTTTGCACCTCCCAACTACACCACACATTTCGTCAAATTGGCATTCCTCATCACCGCAAGACCACATTAAAAGAGTACTTGGGGACACTAGGCACTCGGTTTCCTTCGATGCCGGCTCGTGTCAATCGTGCCTGCGACAGATGTCGCCGACGAAAGGTGAAGTGTGACGGTGGCAACCCGTGCGGAAACTGCTCGAAGGCCTCATTGAGCTGCACCCAGGATATCGCTCCACAGAAAAAAGGCCCCAGGAGACGCAAGGAAAATGTCATATCCGAGCTTTGTGAGGTAAACACGCAATGGTCGCTAAAGCCCGATGAGCGCTGGCCCACCCCCGCGTCTTTACGAACACCTGGTCTGCTCACTCCAGAGATAATCAAAACATGCACAGACTTCTTCTTCAAGAACCTTTACTATACCATACCTATCCTTTACCAAGAACGCCTTGAGCAATCGCTTCAAGCGCTAGATACCGACGCCGACGCTTATTGTCTCCTTACTGCGCTATGTGCGTTCGTGCTGATCCAACCAGGGGTTGAGGTTAAGGGCGAGGCTGCTGAATCGTCGTCGGACCCTACACCCCCAACGCCCTCGGGTCCAAGGTTGCTGGAGGAATCCGTCAACGCCAGGAGGACCTGCGACTACATTAAAAGTCCTTCTCAAGTAATTGTCACTACATCCTTCTTCATCTTTGGATGCTATTTCGGACTCGGAAACAACAGCCTTGCCTGGTTCTACCTGCGAGAGGCTACGACATTCGCGCAGATCCTGCGCATGGACGACGAAAATACATACACTGTCCTTGACCCTGTTAGCGGCGCCACACGACGACGGTTATACTGGTTGCTCTTTGCTACAGAAAGGTTTGTTTGGCCTAGTCAGCCCTCTATCCGGCATTGATAAGGCATCTAATATTATTACAATATATTTTGCGCAGAGCATATGCACTCAAGGCGCATGGGCCTCTTACACTATCAGCAACCATTGAGCTACCGATTGTGGAGGAGGATACCAGCGAACTCATGCAATTGGTCAATTTGCTCTTACCTTTCGATGGTGCGATGGTCAAGGTTGCCCAGGATCTAATGGCCGCCAAGGTGCAGACTCCACGGTCTACGAGAGTGCATGGTCTACGACTGGTGAAGACACTCCCTAGCTTTATCCCCTTCTCTCCAGGGCTAGTTTGGCTGATACCCTCCATCTAGATCGAAAAGCTTTTCGATGTCGTCAACACACTTAAGGGCACCGTGGCTTACATGCTCCAAGAACGGAACTCCTTGGATATTAGCTCTAGGGATTTGCTGATGGAGTTTGTTAGTCTCTTTCTCCGCCCTCGCGGAGGCAATTCTTATTCCATACCTATCCATCTCACTGATATCACCAATCCGTTCCCATCGTTGTTTCCTTATCCCCACGTGCCTCTGGGGGGCTATCCTTCGTCAGCAGTGATGGGCACAGGTGGTGAGCATCTGGCAGCAATCACCGCAGCGTCTGGAGAGTGCGCCTTCACCAGCGCCCTGCTGGGCATGGATCCCGTCACATTGCCAGAGACAATCGAGGCACTCACAGCCGCGTCCGAGGCCGGGAGTGGGTTTGGATTCCATTCGTCAGCAGCCACGGCTGGCAGCTGTCCACATTTTGTGTTAGGTTTCGGTAGGGGGCGAGTCGTTCCCTAACTTTGGCATCTAAGCTACTTGAATATGGGACAGTTTCGAGGGACCGCCTCACTGCTAGGCCTGGGGAACCCCATATAACCAAGGGAATGGCGATAGAGTCGCGCACCGAGTGGACCAGAATCGGTTGGAAAGGTTGGACAGCCGTAAGGTTCCTAAGCGTTTTTTTCCTTCGCTTTTCCCCGATTTGACTCTCGAGTTGGCACGTATTCCACCGCCTTCCACAACGCTTTCAGTTCTAATTTTTAACATTGCTACACAAGTCACGTCTGTTCCTTTTTGAGCCTGTGTTTAACCCAAAATTGAAAAGACAATAGCTACATTAGTTAAAATGAATCTATCTATCCCAGTCCAGTAGCCACCCCTTGCTGAAATACTAGGATATTAGGGCGAAGGAGTGTCGTGGAGGGAGAACTCCCCAATTGCTTCACGCGATAGAGTGCTAGAATAGATGGGAGTAGGGTTTGAGGGGCGGGCACGGTGAGAGCAAAGTCACTTGATCAGGGTCGCTAAGGGTTTAGGGGTTTAGGTGAGTTTAGCACGCCTATCCACAGGATCGATGAAGAGAAAAGACAGTGAAATGCTACCTTACAAAAGGCCTGGAGTCTTGTACACCGCAGACGGTGATAGCCTGAGACTGACAATTGATTCAACAACCAGGTATAGCCTCGCAGAAATGTATGCTATCCCACAAGAAGTACAGAGAAATACGATGAAGTAGAAGTTGACACGGCCAACCTGGCGCGCAAGGAGCCGATCCCAGTAACTGTCTATTCGCTTTGACAGGTACGCCAAGATGTTGATCAAGAACCACACAATCGCGGATAAGGTGGCATTCACGGAAGAAATACGCCAGAGGAGTGTTTCGATTTCGGTAGGAAAGTACACGTTCCATGCTGTCAGGTGTATTGTTGCGAATGCCGCGCTTACGAACCATAGAGTCATTCCCATTTTGCTTCCTCGAATATTGCTGATAAGACCTTTGCCAGGCCAATTCGCTGCATACTTCGCGAGATATTCATCCACATGAAAATTGCACTGGCCTCCCACTCCCACGGCCGAAGCCGTAGCAAACTTGCTTTGAGTGTAGAGCAAGGAGAATTTGCCGCTCCTGGGTGAGCCAGAGTTCTTTCGAATGAGGCCTTGTCGATCAGATCCGTGGCGAAACTTTTGCTCGGCATTCTCGTACCATGGAATGAAGCATGAACAAGTTGGTTCGGTTTGACTGGAAGAGGCCATGAGTTTAAGCAAGCGGTGAATATTAATGGTGGTGAGTTGGGGCGGTCTACTGGAGAGTAGGCGCCAATCACAGGCTGTCACCACCGTTGGTTGGTGAATCTTTCTCGGTTTACTCCACCACAGTATGTAGATGGCGAGCGAGGGGATGACATGTGCTGCCGTGTGCAGCTCCAGGGGAGTGACTGGTAGGCCGCCGAGAATCCGGCGTCCCATCAAGCCAAACATAGCTAGAACCTGAGCGCAGAGAATGCACTTTCCGGGTAAATCCACCTTGCTTCTATCCAGGATCTCATCCTTCTTCAAGTTGCACGGCAAGAATCCACTATTCAGAAGAAAAATAAGCCCTTTCGGGGTGACGGTTAGGAGGTCCGAATCTCCAGCTGGGTTATGCACAACCAGGCCACCCATAAGTACGTAGAACGAGAGCTCCATGGACCAAGGTTCGCTCTGGACTCTAGTAAGTTTATTTGTATCACTCTGGCTGTCATACCGTACCTCGGTGTCGACTGCACTCCTCAGAGACTGCTTCCTCGCTACTTCGTCTGTCAGAGCCTTTGCCGAAATATACTGTTTCCATGCTGTGTATAAGACTAGCTCTTGAGCAAATAAGCCTGCCAGAGCCCATAAGATGCTGCGCATCCAGGACTGCCAAGATTTGATGTTGTGCGGGGGAATATTGAGACACAATGTGGACCAGACACAAAAGAAGAGGATAATGCTGCAAGTGTTGACGATTTGTAATGTGCCTCGCGAATCTGGGACAGGGACCCAACCGACAATAGATGATGTTTGATTATGGGATACGTTAAGGAGCGGGCTACTGGCCACGCCGCTCATCTGTACCAGCAGAGTTGTGAAGAGTTGTAGATTGACCCGCCCGCTCATGGGTTACGATGGATGAAAATTAGCCCAGTCGTCGGAGCATGGCGACTGTCTGGCTCAGCTATTATTTAAATAGGTTTTCGATATACCCATCCCACTTGGCCTAACATGCACCGGAACTAAAGAGCCGCAAAGGCCTTCCCAGCGCCGCACTACCTAACCGCCATACAGTAGCAGTCATTGTTTCATGTGCGGATCGACCGCGCTCAGCATCCAGTAGGTTGACAAGCTAGTACGGAAGCTGCTAAATACAAGTCCTACCCCGGCAAGGAATTTCGGCTGCTTTTAGGGCTGACATCACGGGCGCCACTGTCGCAGAAAAAATCAGTTAAGCGGCAACTTGGACAGAGGTGCCCGATCACTGGGTAACAGCCCGGAGCTAGGCTAGGCGAAGCTTAAGGTCTTAGTAAACTTAAAGCGGCAGGTGAAATACAAAAGCGGCACTGGGACAGGTTGCCTCAATGCCTCAATGTCGAGATTGGACGCGCAATAAGGAGTAAAATTTTCGGCTAAGGTGCGGCACGGGCCGCATCAGCCTCTCTCGAGAACCAGCGGCTTCATGCTACACTCTCGAGCAGCCTCCTACTGCCCGCGCGTTAATTGGATTCCGGCTTTGCACCAAAACTAAGCGAAAACGATCAACGTCCTACTTCACGCCGCACTGAGTACACATAACTACTACACATGCAGGTATTCCGCGCTTGAACTCTTCCCTCACTGACGTCGTGTGGCCTACCAAGTGAAAAAAACGTTATATCCATTCAAAACATCGCGGTTTCAGTATAACTTGCCCTACTCTTTGCTCTCCCGAGCTGTTATTGTTCCGCCCACCAACTTTGAAGATTTGTTGTCATGACGCCTGGCTTTTCCAAAGCCCCGGCCCTGCTCTGCATCGAGGACATAGGTTAGTACCCCGGTTGCGAATGTGTAGGATACCCTACCCTAGCTACATACCCACTCTGACATCTATGTCTCCTAGAGCCATGGCGACAGTTCGTTCCCCTCTGTACTATCCTGTCGATGGGCGGCTAAGAGATCAGTAACTAGGGGCAACCCCTACATTAGAAAGTCGTATCGGTAGGTCGTGCGTAAGAAGGGTTTATACCTGAAGCGCGCTCTAATTAGCTTCACAGCCCACTCTGTGGCTCGTTCCTCGAATGCCTAAAAACTTTGGGGTACCGCCACAACGAAACTGGTGGGCATTTTTTGCACTCAGTTACAACGGTCAGCGTGTGACAAGACACTAACGCACGGCAGGGAATATCTACACACATCTGCTTCCCATCCCGCTCTTTGTTGGAATCTCTTTATGGGCCCTATGGCGGCCGGGATCCACAGGGGTGGACAAAGGCATGCTCCTTCTCTGCTTGTTAGGTTACGTTGTCTGCTTTCTACTATCGGCGGTGTATGCAGCCCTTAGCTCTTGACTTCATCCGCTCTTAACATGGTTCTAGATATCACGTGGTAGACTGTCACAGCGAGTTCGTTTCGCATAGAGCAAATTGCTGGGACTACCTTGGCATCGTTATTTTAATGTGGAGCTCCACGATTCCCACTATCTACTACGGGTTCTATTGCTCTTGGAGACTCCAGTGGGTGTATTGGGGGCTGGTAAGGCCCATGCTCCTGTCTTATTTGAACAGTTCTTTCGTGCAACCGCTGATTCCTGTCTGTGGGTATAAACCCATACAGGCATCTATCCTCGCTCTCCGCCTAGCTGCCCTGAGCCTCCGTACACAGTTTCAAGCACCATCGTTCCGCGTTTCCCGAGCAGGTTCGTACGGAGCCTATGGGCTTTTATTTCCTCTCTGCGTGGTCCATGGCATATTACTCCACGGCTACGACATACAGAAGGAGCGAATGGGCCTCCATTGGATGGCTGGGACGGCACTTTTCAATTTGGTCGGCGCGGCAGCGTATGCTTTTAGGGTACAGTTCCCCATCTAAATCGGGGGGGTGAAAGCTGACGCGGGCATACAGTTCCCAGAATCGCGGCATCCAGGGAGGTATGACATTTTTGGGAGTAGCCACCAAATTTTCCACATCGCAGTTGTCGTTGCAGCTCTGTTTCACTTTCTATGTTTGTGGGCAGCGAGCCAGCACGTACGTAGTCGAGACGACATTTGTTACGCTGCCTTCAAGGGACAGTAGTAGGCAAGCCTTGTGTGGGGCGGTGCTGGGTTAAACCTGAGGGAAACCACACTAGCCATGGGGCTCTTGAAAGCTTCACCACAGCCCTAAATAGTCGTCGCTGTTTCGCATGCCCCAGCTACTTCACTGTCCACAGTCGTATATCAAGTGTTAGCCTCAGTTTGTTTACATCCTCCTACAGCGCCTGGTTGCAAATTTATGTCGCTTTAAGAATTCATGGTGATTTGTGACTGAATCTGGGCCAAGTATCACGGAATGTGAACGTAAACAGAGTCTAGCCGTTGCTATAGGAGTTATTATGCACATGCTCTGGCTGTTAGATACCGCATTGCCATACCCAAGCCCACAGCGATGGAAGGGCAATGGGTATTCCTCCGCTTCCCCGCTGGCTCTCACGATATCCACGGCGACAGCCTCTGATCAAACCAGCCTTCCAGCTACCCCAGTGCAACTGATCTGCTCTGCCCCACCGGCGGCTAGGGGTGTTCGAGGGGAGGACGATCGTTGCGGTTCTGGCCGTTTGGGGATGCACAAGGCGAGTGGTGCTGTTTGGGGGATGAGGATTCGAGATGATTGGTTGGAAAGGGGGGCGAGGGTTGTTCTCTCGCAAATAAATCTGCCCAGGGGAAGGGGGAGGAAAAACGCAGAGGGCTAGGAGGCCAACGTGGCGAATGCTGGGGTTCCCGTGAATTTACATCACGTGGTCGCTTATGTCATATTGCCTAGACGCCAGCTTGGTTTTCTCACGACGCGTGTCTTCAAAGTAACCGCTTTATGCGTTACAAGTGGCTGAGTTCGAATGGGAAATTAGTAAGTGGAGGAGCTACCTTTGGACTCCTGTTACGAACCGTTATCGCGCGGGGACCCGCCAGGCAGCTTACAGTCATATCATGAACCCGTCAATTGGCTTTCACTCACCCCGAAGTTGGCTGAAGTGTACTCCGCACTTCGTACACTACATGCAATGAACTAACTTGTTACCACATGTGAGTGCTCTTCGACAAGGATAAGCGAAAGGGATCCACCTTCCGGTTTTTCAGTAGCGCCAACGCACATGTCACACGAACACAATGCGCAGTGAGCAGTGCCATGAGGCGATGCTGCTGTGCTCATACTCGAGGCAGTGACAAAGTCGAGTTGAGACCGCACACAAGGCTCCAGTAGCTATCCTACTGCGCACTGCCCTCGGCCGCAGCACACTTTGTTGTTGGATCTCCCCTCTAGGCGAGGAGCCCATGAGTCACTCAAGCGTGAGGATGTCTATAAAGCGGCCTCTAGCTAGCGAAAAACTTACGCATTGAACGAGCAAGCTCGACGACATCTATTATGAGGTGACAGAAGTGTTTAGCCAAAATAGTAAGTTTAGGGTCATTTCCCAACTAAACACTTTTGTCATTATACTATCAAACTCTCTAAACACTTCACCGTGCACTCACATTCACCGCCTTTATCACCGGGTTCGCCGACACCGACGAGCGGCATCAATCATAGCAAAAGCAAGATGAATTTATTTAGACGCAAGAAGAAGCCGACCGCAGGCCTCCAGAGAACGTCAGACGAACCACCCCCTCCAACAACGAATCCAAAACCGCGTCTCGGCAGCGTGAGAATGAATCCGTTTCCCTTTGGCGGTGAAATAGCCCCAGCAACAAGGAGGCCTCGTATGTATCTCCCCACTCTGCCCAGCTCAGCAGCATCATCTCTACTGACACGCCGCCTCCCAGGTGACGACCCGCCGCCAGCCTATACACCAGCCTCCTCCAACATCCCCACACCACAAACCACCTTCACCGCAACCACAAGCCCCATAAAGGACGACCAGTTCGCCTTCCTCTCTAAATTCGACATTGTTTTCGTAATTGACGACTCTGGCTCCATGGCTGGCCGTTCCTGGCGCGAAACCTCTATGGCTCTCTGCGGCATCGCTCCAATCTGCACTGCCCGCGACGCCGACGGAATCGACATTCACTTCCTCAACCACAGCGAAGCGTATCTCAATGTCCGTACTGCTGCGGACGTGGAGAGGATCTTTGGGAGTGTTCAGCCTGGTGGTGGCACCCTATTAGGGTGTAAGTTGGATGATATCATCAGGCCGTATTTGGCGAATTATAGGAAGAGGGACTTGAAGCCGATGATTATTATTGTCATAACAGACGGTGTTCCCTCTGACGACCCCCGCAGTGTGATCGCGGCGGCGGCGGCGACGCTAGATAGAGAGGAAGCTCGACTCTGGCAGCTTGGTGTACAGTTCTTCCAGGTTGGGAATGAACTTGGAGCTGCGGATTATTTGAGTGACTTGGACGATAACTGGATAGGTGTTAGGGATATAGTCGATACGGTGGCTTGGGAGGGGGGTAATGGGACGTTGAGCGAGGGAAAGATTATGAAGGTTACCTTGGGGTCAGTAAATCGGCTGCTAGATGGGAAACCGGTGAAAGAGCTTTAATGGTTAACCAGACCCTGAGCTTAAAGAGGGAAATCCAGGCGTTGTGCTTATGGGATCTTCTCCTGGCGATTTCGGTCACGCTTGCTGCTATTGGTACTCCTGTTCCTTCGTCAGACCCTATGCTCAACCAGACCAACAAAAGTAGGAAACCCCAGGTTTTCCATATACATCCTCAAGAAAATGTATACGCTATGCATATTTAATAGTGTACCACAATCTTTGAATTCCTTCGCTACCATACAAAAACTCCACAGTTCCTAGGCGGGGCTGTTTCATTCATATACTTCTCGGAGAAATTTGGAGGTGCAAAAGGATACACGATTGAATACAACATCTGGGGTCTTGGTGCTGGTAGAAATTATACGTGCAAGGGACAGGGTGAGCGGAGTGCACGTGGTGTATGGGATATGCGGGAGAACCTCCATGGGATAGTTATAACGGTCATCGAAAAGCAAAATATCAACGGCACAGTTTCCGATTTCCTCACTCTCGAGAGGACTAGCTGCAGACGGACCCTCTCCTTATCCCAACACCAGGGCGCCCAATAGTGCACGCACTAAACGGCGAAACCCCGGGACTTGGACTGGCTAATTCCTCGCAGATTAGTAGTGCACTGATTAGCCCGTTAGTGCGTGCACTATTGGATGCCCTGCCCAACACCTAGCTCAGCGGTCTTAAATTCACATCTCTGCCTTGCTTGTACCTGTGCTTGTGTTCTACCATCGATCGATCAATCGCACTATCTATTACTAGAAAAGCTACCCAATCCACCGACACAGCCGCTCTCTTTATCGAGGCCCAAATTTTACGCTCGTAGTGGCCGGCAGTTCCCCCCAAATTCCTGCCGTTAAAGGCCACACCTTTTCATTCCGTCTGCCACTGCAGCGGAGAGCCTCGGGGTGGGTGTTCAATGTTCTGTACACGGGTCTTCACCACAACGGGAGTGCTTTCGGGATTTAAGGTAGGCTGGTTATATGAGCGGGGAGGAGTCTAGGAAAGACTCGTGAAGCTGGAGAAGTTAGGTTGAGTGTGAAGAAGGCCGTTTTCATCCTCAACAATCCATGAAGCTATCCACTCTGTAGCCAGCAAGGGCATGTTGTGTTCTGGGATTGGGCAAACAGCCATTCTTCTACTCGACGCACGAGTCCTTTATGTCACCAATGGTGCTCTCGGTACCATACCTAACAGCGGGAATTACCTAGCTAGTTCGTTGAAATCAAAGCGTCACGAGCTGAGCTCCCGCTGGCGTCATCTCCTCCGGTCTGCCCAAACAGGGGCGAGAACCAAAGACTGCGCATCAAAAATCACGGCCGCAACTCTCTGAGGTGCAATAAAAGCCTCGTGAGACTGCACGACGTGAAGCAACGTAGTCCCATCCACACAGCGGAATGACCTCTCGCTTACAAGGTCGGGGAGCCAATACCGAGGCGGGAGGGAAGAGTGCATACGCTCCGCAATTGGGGGTTCAAAGGCGGTTCTACGGGTGTCGGGCGGCGTTTTCTGGGGTAATCGTCGTGAACCATGTGCTACAGTCAGGTCCTTGTTATGTCCCTGGGGTAGCGAGTAGCTATGGACATGCTGAAGGATCCTTGTGTCATGCCTTCTTTTGCTATCTCGGTTGTGTGTGCCGCCTCCAATAATGTATAGATTTTCGTCGAAGAAATGGGTGATCTAGTTGAGAAAAGATCGAGAGGGTGGGCAGCCCTATTCGCACCCCCTAACTCCAAAGAGCGTAACCCCCGGTTGAACCAAGCCAAAAACCCGCACAAGCAGTTTAAGAAGCTCACCTTCACTTATGGCGACGAGGCTCGACTGCTAACTCACCGCCGTTCTACCCGCAATAGGCACTTCCGTCAGCGCTCTGCTCCAGCCAGTACGATGCTGCCAGATCTCAAGAAAATTGCCATAAACTCAAGTAATGAAAGGCTATAGGTGTGTGTCGTGTAGGAAGTGAACAGGCAAAGGGGGTTGGCGGCAGAGTCGGGACAAAAGTAGGTGACACGGGGTACACGTTTTACTCATCTCTTGAGGCCTGCAAGCCCACCCAGCCCCGGCACGGCGGTGAAAAAAAGCCCATCGACCCTCGCAACCTATGCTCCTTCGTAACTAATGGACAGATGATACAAGGAGATCTTAATGTAGATTGAGCTACACGCCCCCGGTCGATCTGGTGTCTGAGGTTGGCGCGAACTTGCAGAAGTTCTTCGTCCTCCAAGCATTTTCTTTTCCTCTTTCCTCTTCGCACTTCCCTCTCGTCTCTGCCGTCCGGATGTCCTACCACTTTGCCCTCCTAATGCACCCCCAGGAAATTCGCCGCAACCCGGCCGGAATAGCGAGCGGACCATGATGGGATATGCTAAATGGGTTAGGGAGACTGTCTGGTCTGCCTCGCTGGTCTCTCCTCTCCCGTGAGTATCTATGGTTAAAGCCAGGGGAGGTGGCGAGGAGGATGCTCCAGTTGCCATAGGGGTGGCGGTTGGAACGGCGATCCACGACGAGGTCAGACCGCCAGAGCCAATAGTAGTGTGGCGTGGGGGCCCGAATATGTCGGAGAAGAGGATGTAGAGGGAGTGGGTCGCCGAGGTGAGGGAAGCTGCGCGATGACTTCCCTAGTGGTTCTTCATGATTAAAAGCAGGACGATTAGCTAGGCGACGGCGATTCTCGAGTTAATGAGGTAGGGGATGGTCGGGGAGGGGATCTCTTGAAGAGAATCGAGACATGGTTATTCTAGTGGAGTTAATGTAACAGGTGACCGGCTGTTATTCTAGCACCAAGGATAAGCAAAACAAGACAACCCACCTCGGCTCAAAGCTTAAGGCCGCACTATATTTATTGCTCTCTAGCCTCTAGGCTCTGCAATTTCGCGTAGGCGTTTTAAGGAGGGGATGAGGGTAAGAGGTGACAGCGCGCAGCATATGGGGTCAGCGACGAAGGGGTGGCAGGCAACGAATTTTATTGCTCGAAAGCTTATTTTGCCGACGGCCCGACGGAATTGCGATTAAGCTAAGCAGTTTAACTAACAGTAGGTCGCGGGCTCTGCAGCTTTGTACTTCCTACCTTAGACTCTTAGAATGCAAGCTTCCCGCACTTGCCGCCAGTAACGAGATGAGGTAATGATCTAAATTTAGCTTGCCGACCCCTAGTCATTGGGCAAGTAGATAACCCGTCCCAGCGTTGCCAGCGGACAGCAAGGTCTTCTTTTTAGCCTTCAGTTCATCGGCACGTTTCGAGATTTTTGCAATGAGAGGTCAACTAGGATAATACAGTTTGACAGGTCATGAGACCAACGATGTCATTCTAGTAATTTTTCTCTTCGCAGTCTGAGGCGGAGCCGACTTGACTTGGGCTGTTGGCGGCAGAACATAACGCGGTGTGTCAGCTTCAATTACGAGGAGCCAAGAACGGGCTCACGGAGACCACTCGGTCCCAGTCGCCTTATCCTCAAGCTCCGCTGAAAGGACCTCCTATTTTCCGACTGCGTTCCGGTGCACTCATCAGTCGTGCCCTTCACAGCGATATCCGCCACTATTACCCGGAGGGCTTCGTACAGAGCGCTGTTGAGGTTTTTGCTGTTGCGGAATAGTAGGACGGAACATCAATTTTTTGCCTGAAAGTTCTCTAGGTGCAAAATGGGTTCCTCGAGGCCAATAGAACCCAGTTAAGTATGTCCCCCAGTGTCTCCTCAACCTTTCCCATTCCACCTTCTCTCGCAACCCTTTCTCGGCGTCGGCCCCATGGTCTATGAGCAATTCTAACACCGGCTGATTGGTGGAGAATACGTTCCAATCGCAAGATAGGTCCAAGGGTGTTCGACCGAATATGTCTCTGGCATTGACGTCGAGCTTACAAACCAGGAGTGCTTTCACCGCGACTGCGAAATTAAATTTCGATGCCACATGCAAGAGCGTCCGTCCGTTCTCGCTCCGTTGGTCGATATCGAACCCGGATCTCAAAAGAAGTCCAATAATTGTCTTCTCATAATCCCTTGCCTCAAAAGCGCTTGGATGCGCGGCGGTTAGATGGTGCAACACGACATCCCCGTATATAGATGTCCGACTTTCTGACCCCATCTCTCCTGCATTGATTGTAGTTAAAAGTCGCGTCACCAACTCCAGTTTGGGTTTACCTCCCAGTGCGATGTGCAGGGGAGTAAAGCCCGCTGAGTCCTTCGCGTGGACGTCGACCCCAGGGTTTCTCAAAAGTTCATCCACTAATTTTCCACTACTAGAACGTACTGCCTGGTGCAATGCTGTCTCTCCACCTGTGACTCCATTCAATATATCCTCGTTTTTTGTCCCAGCCAGGGCGGCCACCGCCAAAGCGTCCATTATCTCGGTTCGGATATCGGTTCGTTATCGTTGTGGTGACACTTTTCGAATGGTTGTGGCGATATGAGCTGGAGCAGCATTCCTCACGACTGCAGATTTAAACCGTGTGGGACTGCAGGTTTGTCGCTCGGCTTAAGCTCCGCTCAAGTTCCGTTTGAGGGACTCAACCGTGAGTAACGCCGAGTTGGGGAATGAAAAACGGTGGACGAAATCGGGGGCCAACTGGGAGTGGACAGGCCTCGTTGAGAACGCGCTTGTACTCGGGTATTAAACCCATTTCGGAGGGGAGAGTCTGGCTGGCACGGACCCGCAAAAACAAGCACATTGACCTACAGTGGTAACGGGATGCTACGGGTCCCCGGCTTTCTTGCTCATCACTCTGCTGCCAGGCGTAATCAAATGTGCACTGCATATATGCACCCAGCCTATCCGTGCGCCCCATCCAATAAAAGCCGCCCACATGTCTGCCAGGTGCCGAAGGACAGAAGCGGGGGTTGTGCGGGCTCGAGTTGAGTGAAGTAGATAACTGGGCCAAGAGTAAGATGGCGCCAACGCGGAGCCCAGCCCCAGTCCAGCCCAACTTATCGCCCCCATCCCATGTCTTCTTGCGCATAGCCAGTGCTAACGCCTACACCATTCAGTCTCCGTTTAGGGCAGTCTACTCCGGAGACGGGATGTAGTTCTTCCGGCCTCTATTATACATTGGTGGTGAGCGAACAAAAAGGACAATCTCTGGTCTTCAGTTCGGTGGTAAGTTTCTGAGCCACAACCACTCATGCGCATATATCAACGGTCAGCAATCGAGCAACAAGTTACTTAGTGCGTTTTAGCGCATTCCTTCTACTAGTTATTACTGGGGTCGCGATCACGACCGTTCCACAAAATAGAACCTACCCTCCAGCAAGCCCGCTCCACCTTTACTCCTCAGTCGAAGCAAACACCGCCACCAAGCACCTGGGGGAGGGAGGATTTGCAGTCAGAATCGAAGAACATCTAATCTAATAGCCCGCAGACAGAGGCCGAAGCGCAAGGTTAAAATGGGTGGTACGATTGTTGTGGGTTCACCAGCCTCGTCAGCAGTAGTAAAGAAGAGAAGGGTGAAGTCGGCCGCTCGGGTTGCTATGGTGGGGATGCCTGGGGAGGCCGAGAAGGCTAAACCCCGTGTGGGAGAGCGAGGCTCCAGGCTAAAACGGAGGTTGGTATGGGCGATACGATTGCCGTCAGGCCACCAATCCCAAAATATCAGAAGGAGCTAGACGCCACTACGTCATGTAAACCCCCGCTGGGGTTGACACCGCTGGACAGGCTGCGCGTTGAGGAGCGCTATGACGAAATTCATGAGACACCAGATAAGGGGTGTACACTGCGACCATTTAGCTATTTCCAGAAGGTTCTAGAAACCTCTAGTCTTTCGGGTGACGATTTTAACACTGATCTTCTCGAGGACTTGACGGGTGAAGAAAAGGAATTCTTGTTGGACGGATTCTTGGTTTCTCGCCCTTAGGTATCCGGCATGGAGGGAGAAGGGCAGGTTGAGAAAGCCAATAAGGATGAAGGAGGGGAGGTGGGTGTGGCAGCGGTGAGGAGGCGGATGGGGGGTTGGGTTATAGGGGAGGGAGGCTGTTGGTAAGGCCAGGGTGAGTGGGGTAATATACAGAAAGGAGCATGTGCGGTATTGCCTCGTATAGCCTAATGCTGTGTTGCTATGCGGCGTTGCCTAAGTAAATCCGTGGGTAATCGTAACTAGGGCTAAGCGGATGCCTACTGAGGGGTCAGCGGGTGGCGGTTGTCACAACACGTCCCAGCCCTAGGCTGTGTGATCAGGAGGGCTTCAGTAGCAAGCTGCCAGCCTAACTTCAACGCATGAGGTTCACGTGTGGCTTCGGGAAGCGCATACTTGCTGACAGACGGAATGAATCCGCCCCAGCAGCGGATCACAGACCGAAGAGCTGGCTCACCACACCAAAGATAGCACCGGCCGCCCTCTCCCCTCTTCTGCTGCGCGCTTCATCGTGCCCGTCTGTAAAAACGTTACCAAGATTGCTCTCGCAAACAGGGGAGGAGGGGGCCGTCAGCTTGCCGAGTTGATCCATATGATCCGAGAACAGTGGCCGTTATCCATCGGCATGTTAGTCTCCTACGCGCTCCACTGCTTCTCAGCCCACTGGCACTCACAGACCTACTGGAGCTACAACTAGTCATATTGAGCCAGGGTCTCCGACACAGGCGGGGTCACCAGGCCTTGCATTACGTATACTGACGACTTCAGACTCGGTGGCTCCGTTTGAGGGCTAACACGATTGGCCGTTCTAGCCGGCTTTAGTTGTGACCCTTGGGTTGGGTCTTCGAGCCTGGCGGTGTCTGTTGGACCAGCGCCGAGCTGGTGACGGGCGCTGTTACAGTCAGTTCGGCCATAGGCCACGCAAGGGGGCTTCCTGCCCCAGCGCGCAAGTCCGACTCCTGCATCCGCCCCCCGGCCCCGAGTCACCTAGCCTCGTGTAGAATAAGGGTATCGGTATAGCGACACTCTGTTTTGGTACGGCGACACCATCGCTTTTGGTTTGGCGGCACCACTGCCTAATTCTAGTTAAAGCAGCCACCGATGTCGTGCGCAACCTATTAAGAGCACAAAACGGCCCAAAATCGGTGCGAAGAGAGACAGAATTTGAAGTGTTGTAGCGGACAATTTTCAATTCACTATGGCCATTAAGGCCTACTTATAGGACTCGCTCGAGATCTCCTTTGGAGACCCCGAGGGGCTGTGCGTCGCCCCCAAACACTGGTGAGACGAAAACTCCAACAAACAGAAATTGGTGCGATGCCCAAATGCACTCAGAAATAACTAAGCAGCACCAGCGGGGTGGTGTCATCCGGCTCCAAGTAAGCTTCGCCTAACCTTAGTGGGGCAGGTGCCTGTGTTTTAGCGAAAACTCAACACCGAGAGGTGCTAGAAATGCCTATGCTAAACGCAGTCATTCCTGATCCAAAATTTATGACTTTAGCATGGCAACGTACCTGAGAGGCATGCCCAATGACATAGAGCAGCACTTGCGAGGGATAAAGTGACGATTTGGCGAGCTTTGTGGAGGCAGCTCCTATTGCCACACCCCAAATTCCTATCGCCACACCCTCGCGTTCCCTATTACCACACCCCTTCTTTTCCTAATGCCACCCCGGCCCATCTTAGCGACCACTCCACCTAAAGTTTAGCGACACATGGCCTGTGCCTAGTTAAGATTATCGAGGTATCCGGACATCTCTACACGTCATTCCAATCCATCGCGATACAGTCAGTGCAGAATCAAGTTCCTATTGCATCTATTTAAACTGCAGTTTCCATACTTGATTAATGCAGCTCACATTGTCCACTGTAGTGGAACTTGACGTCTAGAGCTTAGTTAGATGGTTTCTGTCAGCATAGATATTCCTTCAATTCAATAGTGTTAGGAAGTTTTTGGTTTCAAAAGTGATGGGAAACTACCTAGATATGCCCCTAGGTATTAGCTATACCAATTAAGCTCCATTAAATACATATGGATAGTTGAGTAGTCAGTTCAGATTAGGTGTGTCATTAGGAAAAGCTAGAGTATAGTATTAGAAACTGAAAAAGTGTGGCAATAGAAGTTATCAAGCTAAGGTATCTGTCATGATCTAACTTCGATAGGGTCTTGTGTGCTTAGCTGTCTTGGGCATTCAGGTATACAGTTAGGTATTCATAAAGTAACTGTGAAATAGTTATATTAGTCTTATATACTAAGATAATGAAACAATCCTACTATAACTATATTAAAGAATATCTTAGATGATAAATCTTAGTATAAAGCTTTAATTGTTAACTAATTAGAGATTCAGTGAAGAGAGAAGAAAAGACACTTTCCCTGAGATTCCAACACAATATTTATAGTCACCTCTTCATTAATCTCTTGACTACTTACCAATAGACAACTCATACTATTTGGTATGCATACCTCTTAGTGTAACTCACAACATGACTCACACCAAGTCTAGTAATGAAACCTGAGTCATCATGACTTATAACTCTCTACCTATACTCAAGCTGCTCACTATATCTAACTAATCTATCTTTTAGCTGTTAAATGTCTCTTAGCTCTCTTAGTCCTTCGTCCATGATCAACAGTCTTGTATCTGTAGGTTGTAAAGGTTCTTGTTAGTCAGTTACTTCCTGTATGATGGTAGGTATACTCATCGGTATCGCAGGCACCGAACTATCACAAGTGGAGCGATGAGAGGCTATGCAGATACTAGGGCCGCCGGTAGGCCTCTCGTCGCCGGTACACGTAAGGCAAGCTTCTTGCAAGCCGATGACAGTAGCAATAGGGCTATTAAAAGGGCGCTATGAACGTAGTGTATATACAAAGGGTTTTTGACCGATAGGCGGTCTACAGTAGGCCGCTTATCGAGTTTAAAAGGTTTCAACGGCGTTTCCCGTCCTCTTGTTTGTTTACCTAGGCACTGCTGGTGCCACCGATGTTGCGTGGGGCAACCCGATCGTTGCTTGTCTCGGCGGCCAGGTCGCCGAAGCTTGGCCTTGGCGCTACCGTGACATCCTGGCTAGACCTTTGGGCAGTTGTGTGACTGGCTGAGGTTATTGCCTTAACTAAGGTGTAACTAATTTATTAAGTTTGCCATAGGTTGTACTTTTAGCACTAAAAGTACTGATTGCACAAATCTCACTTTGGTTCCTATTTACCTTCAATAAGTGCTGTCTATCCTCATATTCAGTTTATCCTTGCCAAGTCATATGTGCTATCCTTAACTCTATAGAACCGCAATTCAATTCAATAATAGTAATACTACTTTTATATTCATAACGTTTCTAATAAAGCTTGAAATGTTTGTTATAGTATCGCTATACCAATGCCCTAGAATAACTCAGAATTTCAGATTTATACATCTCCTATCCTTTTAATCAAGATTTTCTCGAACAGCAAATATTTAGTAGTAAAATCTATGAAGTAAGCCATTTTATCAAGTGAGCCATTTTGGTCTTCATACTATTGCTAATCATAACATATCTCAAAATACCAAAAGGGCACCAGTAATACTACTAAATATTACTAAATATTTTAATAATATTATTAAAGTTCAGTTAAGTAATGTCTATAACTCAGTTAAAGATAATTTAATCAAGTATCAACTATACTTAAGTAATACCTAATAGACTTATTATAATCTAAAACTTTAAAATGGTTTCCATATTTCAGCTTTTATATTATATTTAACTTTGTTCACTTTAGTATACTATTTTATTAGTAAGTTAATATATATAAAGTATAGATATAGTAAGCAGTTTCTATTAAGTGATGCTAGCAATTAGCTTCATTAACCTAATAGTAAACTTATAACACCTTATTAATATTGTTACTTTAATTCAAGACATAATATAATAATAGTTCAAAAATTAAGAAAAATGATTTTACAGATTTACTAACTACTTTCTAGCAAATGAATTAATAATTAGAAAGATATTTTGTAATTGAATTGGTGTTTTTTGTTACTTAAGTAGTCTTCACTTATCTAAGACTTAGTAATATTACTGAAGTATTTAGTAGCATTATTAACACTTTACTAAAAAATATATATGAATAAAATATTATATAAGGTTCTTTAAGTTAATAAAGAACTTTTAAAATAATATGAAGTTCTAGTTACTATAGAACTTATTTTAACATGTTTACAAAATTATATTTAAATTAAAGTCATATTTAATATCAGAGCTAGTTCTAAAGTTAAATCTTCTAGATTATAAAAATAATATAAACAATATTGAGGTAAATGTTAAATGTGATTGCAGTAATATTATAAGACTTAAAAGTAAGAATTATAAAAATATGAGACTTTATATTACTTTATGCAATAGAGTAAATTTCAAGAAGAGAAATAATTACTACTTCTTCTAGAAGTAGTCTTTTGTATATATATAATAAAAAGAAGATTATATATTTATTAGCATACTAATTACATGTGGCTCAATAGTATACTGCTGCTAAGCCGTAATTATAGTTTTCACTCTTTAGGACTTTATGTTACATATTACTTCCTATGCTTCTATATATAAATCTTTATATTTAAATTCAGAAAATGTATTCTAGTTTTCCTAGATATAGATATTAACTTCCAGTTTTTCTCTTCTCAAAATTATTATATTTTAAGTTTAAATTTTACCTGATTCTTAACTAAAGTTAGATTGTATATACAAAAGTTTTAAGAACAATAAATTAATACCTCTAAGTCATTTAGTATATCTTGGTATATAGTTTAATATCTCTTTTACCTAATATAATGATTTATTATTAAGAGAAATAGGAAAATGCTTAGTTTTTATTAGATGCTACAGATTGCTCTAATGCTATAGACATTGTTATGATAAACTAATTTCAAGTTAGAGAATAAAATAAAGTATTTAAAGTACTCTATAGAATAGTTTTTCTGTCTATCCAGTACTATTGTTGCATTTCACTGACAGTTTTGTAGAGTGGCTTGTTTGGTGAGATGACTACTTAATAAATTTTACTCCTATATCGTAACATCAAAAATCTATTAGCAGTATTACAGTGAATTTGTCAAAGATTAGCAAGGCTTTCTTGCAATTTGTAGTTCTTGCCTCTGAAGTCTTGATTTACTAAATTCTTCCATAGAATGCATCTGAGCTTATTTCTTATGTCTTCTTAGCTTCTGATGCTGTATGGGCTTGTGATAAAAGCAAACTATTAATCAACCTTATTTTCTCTTCTTTTGAGAAGAGAGGACAACATATCTTATATTGCTATAATATATCTACTGGCTTTTAGGCATTTTAGTATTCCTGTATGCCTGTAGCTGCCGGCATGAATGTTGCCAAGTCTGAGTTAATGTTGATCATCAAGAACTTGATCACTATTGGGAACTTGATTAATAAATTAAAGGTGCTCGTTTAGCTACTCAGTGATTTTGGACGGCCACCACTATTGGGCTGCCACTATACTCAAACTAACCCCAATCAAAGTCACAAGAAGAACAGCTTTAACAAGGCAGCTGAAAGCTAAATTTTTGTGATCTTTATGATCCAACACCTGTGGAAGAATTCAGTTGGCTATTTTTAATTTTGGGCTTAGCTTCAAACTGCACAAATACAGTTCCATTATAGTATTGCCATTGCAATTTAAAGAGTTAGGCAAGCTCTTGCAAAAATTAGATATTATTAGGCCCTCTGCTTAATGATCGCTTAACCAACTTTTGGTGCAGAAGATACTAATTGCCATTATCAATTGTCACATCATGAAAAACAGCCCATAATGCTATGAAGTTTGCAAAACTCAGAAGGGGGCATTTGAAGCATATTTAGGATCTTTGCAAGGTACTTTGGTTTATCAGTTATTATTTTTGGGACATCTATATTAGGAGGCAACTACCTCATTTTAGTCAGATTGATGGTAGCTGCTCAAAAGCGGTGACTGTCCAAAAATACTGAGTAGCTAAATGAGCACCCTAAATTAACTTTCTACAAAAAGTGTGGAATTACTATAAAACAGTTTCCAATGCCATCATCCTCAAGTTTTATTAGTCCCTTCTACTCTATATTAACATGATATGGTGATGGACTTCTGTAGGTTCTTCCTATAGCTTGTATTCTTACTCTCTTAGTAGTCCTCCCCCAGCCTCTTACTGAGAGATCTAGCATCTCTCTAACATAATAAAGCTTTTTTTTAAATACTTACTTCTGCTTTTGAGATGCTGCCCTTTGCATCTTTTTACTTTCTGCCTATAAATTGTTGTATTCAGCTTTAGTTATAATTGCTTTAGCATGAAAGGTAAGAACAGTTTTTGCAATTTTTTTCGCAGCTTTTACAAGAGTGGAACCTGGATCTCAAAATCAATTTTCGAGCTTCTTTATATTATTATAGTTACGTGGAGTTTGAATAAGTACTTATAAGGTTAAATTTGTCAGTTTTGGTAATGTTAGTGACAGTAAGGCAAGTAAACACTTGAGTACTTTATTAAAATCAAACAAAATGATTTCAGCCTTGCGAAAACTCAATTGCACATTTGTCTTAGTAATAGCCTGATAGTAGATCTCATTATAAGTCTATAAGAACTCTGTTTTAGGAAATCAATCATATTTTAGCTATAGTTACCTTTCTATTGTCCAATGAAAATAATGTTTTAATAGTGAAAATACTGCAACATTAAGAGGTTATAATATATGCAAAGTATGAGGTAGTAGACAGCAAAATAATTTATTTCGTAATACAGAAGTCCCTATGTCCATTTAGAATTAGAAACTAATAGTTGTCATTTGAAGGCTGTGTTAATAGTTCAAAGTGATCTTGCAACTATTAAAGTCTTAGTTTAATTATTTGTCTAACATTTTTGTGATGATTTGACTCTGATGAGGTTTTGTCTTTTAGTTATCTTAGGTATTTAGGTATATGATAAGGCATTCTGGAAGTAACTATAGGATAGTTATGTTGGTTCTGTATACTGGGATAATGAAATGGTTCTGCTGCAACTATAGCAAATGATATCTCTGGGCGATAATTCTTAATACGAAGCTTTTATTGCTAAACTAACAAGATACTCAATAAAGAGGGAAGGAAAGATGTTTTCCCTGAGATCCTAATGCTGTATTTATAGTCACCTCTTCACTGATCTCTTGGCTGCCTGCTAATAGGCGACTCATACCACTTGATGTATTCTTTCTTTAATGTGACTCATACTTAACTCACATTGAGTCTAATAATGAAACTTGAGTTATTGTGGCTCATAACTCTTCATCCATAGTCGAGCTATTCACTATACCTGGCTGATATGTTCTTTAGCTACTAAGTGTCCTTTAGCTGTCTTAGTCCTTCTTCCATGATCAATGGTCCTATATCTATGGGTCGTGGTGGTTCTAGTTAGCCAGTTACTTCTTGGCTGAGCCTCTTAACAGTTGCATGGCTGGCTGAGGTTGTTGCCTTGACTGGGGTGTAAGTAATTTATTAGCTTGCCACGAGTTGCGCTCTCAGTGCTGAGAGTATTGATTGCACAAACTCTGCTTTAGCCTTCACTTTCTTATGGCAAGTGCCATTTATTCTTGTATTCGGTTCATTCTTGCTGAGCTATATGTGCTGTCTCTGCCCCTATGGGTTTGCGATTTGGTTCAATGATAACAATGCCACTCCTGTGTCCATAGTGTTCTTGATAAGGTTTAGAATGTTTGTGACACTTTTAAACTTGTTGCCATTACCTAATCTTATGGTACATCTACTTCAAACCAGTGATATTGTAAATATTCACCTTTATAGATAATCATAGGTGGAATTATATAGCTAGTTGCAGAAATACATTCAATAGATATTAATAATTTGCCTTTTTTAGCCTTAATTTGGTGTCCAGTTGACTTCAGTTATTTGTCTATAATCACATAGGCCTTCCCACCATCTCCAAGTATAAAGTTGGTTTTATCAATATTGTATATGTTATGTAAGGTTAGCCTATACTTGTTAAAGTACTTTTGGTACTGATTAAACTACTCTTTAAATGTTTTCGGAGGACAAGTTGCATGTCTTGGTTTTTTGATAAGTTTACAAGTAGTCTCTTCATGTCTGGATATTGCTTGATAAACCTGGATGACCAATTGACACTTATAAGATGTGTAGAAATGGTGTTGTGCTTTGAACTGCTGACATAATTAAGAGTTAGATGTTATGCTATTTCCCAAAGCTCTTTAGGCTAAATCAGAAACCCACAGCTATACCACTTCTTCATCCACTGGATCAGAGTCTCTTTTTCAGCCACAGTACATGACTGGTAGGCTACATAGGAGTCCTGGCAGGATTGACTACCCTTTAGGTGATAAATTAATGTAGAGAATGAGGCACTTGTAGCCCAAGAAGCTGTGCAAATAGATTTGTATTTCCGGCTTTTTAGGCCATTGAGGGCCTCCTGGATATTGGCTTCACGATCCATTAGGGTTGCGAAGGTGTCGCTCTGTCGGGGTAAATTTTATGAGGGTAGAAGGTTCTAGATCGCTTCTGGATTTGGCAATGATCAACTTCCCGGTAGCGATCAACTTCCCGGTGATCGACGTTATTGGATAAAATATCACGTCGTCGCGACCTTCCGTGTCGTGCAACCTCTCTGGTCAACGTAAGGTTCTCACTGCTAAGCATAGAAATGACAACGGTGAGACGGTATCGGGGAATGGTGAGTCCGAACTTGGAAGAGCTGTGGCGAGCGCGTTTGCAGCAGAGTTTTAAACGTACGGCTAATGTTGCAAACTTTGGCGCTGAGACCGTGAGCTGCTCTGCAGGGCGATGTCCGCCGCTTGCGCGTAATTACGAGCACGGAAATACTCTCCCTTTGTTAGGCACCGGGCGCAATTAGCACTCGCGATCACCCGCCTATCCAATCCCGTGCCATAGATAGATACGACAAACTCCATGCACATACAGTGGCCAACCTTTTCCAGTACAGATTTTAGAGTCCTAGCCACCTCTCCGACATATTTACAACAAAGCTGCCGACTTAACCCTATCTTTGAAGAGTGGCTTATCACTCGGGGTGTAGTCCAGATCCAGTCGCATTCTCCTCTCAGCCACACACGCTTACATAAGTGAAGAAGCACTGCAAGCCGCTCGTTTTGCTCGTTTTAGCCGGTCTCCGATCCGACCGTTATCTTCTTTATCTCCTATGCTACTCCATTCGCCGAGCTTCTGCCACACCTTCCCAACAACCTTCTTTCACCTGACCCGGTGGCTTATCTAGAATATCCTATCTCGGGAAATACAGATTCTGGGCTCAGGCAGGGGGATTCACCGGCTGCCTCGGAGAGGGATCTCAATGGGGAGAGCAAGCGAGAGTAGTGAAGGCTCGTTGTTCAGGGGAGAAGTCAGGTGTACGCAGTATTTTCGTTTGAGGATCCTGTGTGTTTACACGATCATGCCAAAAAAGGCGGCGACAGGGACGGACCGTAGGGGAATACTGGTTAAGGAACTCGAGAGGGCAGAACCAGCATGCACAGTTGCAGACAAAGCAGCCGCAGCTCGGGCAGGAAAGTCAGCTATGCAGTCAGTGGAAGTGAACTGGTCTAGGAGGGAACACGCTACATTTTGAAGGAGCGGAGTTTTTACCAGGTAGGGGATTCAGGAACATTTGTTTGACGTTTACTTCGGTTCCGTGTATGGGCCGGTGCGGTATTTCCCACATAAACCGAGCTTCATGCAGAAGTTAAGGCAAGTTTTCAGGCAACAGTCTGACACCAGTTGCAGTAGCTAGTTCTTACAGATCCGGGGAGGTCCCCCCGGTCCTGGTACTAGCTGTATGTGGCGCTGCTGCTCGCTTTTCAAATCACCCACACGTCGTACAAAATCCACCGCTTCTGGCAGGAAAACAATGAGCCAGACGAGCAATCGAGATCCCACTGAAGTGGTACCACGAACCAAGCATCACCCTCCCCACGGTACTTCTGTTAATGAGTCTACACTAATTTGGTGCTTGCCATGGTGATAGCAGCTGGATGCTCGATGGCATAGTGATTGGTATGGGATATGCGCTTCAGCTCCGTAGAGAATCTCCTCATGGCTTAGCGGAGTGCAAGCAGCTCGAACGGCTAACCCGAGAACCCCAGAAGAAACTCTTACGGGAGATCGAAAGAGTAACATGGATGCTGGAGCGTACATGATACATGTTGTAGCGCTCTGGAGTAAAGTGTCCAAGTATTGCTATCTTAGGAGGGACAAGGACCCCTATCCTCCCTGGTCACCAGATCCTTGGTTCACACTCTTGAAAGAGGAACTAGCAACATCTAAAGCTACACTTCCAGTCTCTCCTTCAAAATCCCCAGAATCTCAACGCCCACGTCGCAGACCGAACCGCCAGCCAATTCGGCTTCCTTCACCTTGCCTACCACCAACCCATCCTCTTTCTCCATTGCATCGCCATTCCCGATGTCGCCAACTCCTCCGGAAACCCGACCCTGGGAGCCACCCCTAGGAGATACTTAGCATACAACGTTAAATTCCTCTCTAAGAAGAAAAATCGTTGGGGAATGCTCCACTTTATGAGCAAGAAACTTGAAGACCTCTACAGAAAACACCCAAACTACTTCCGCAACAGCGCCTCCCTCACCATAACCACAGCTAGAGATAGGGATCCCGTAGGCAGCAGCAACAAGACCCTCACCCTCCAATACCAGGATTTTTTCTTCCGCTATCCACCCCGACATATCAGTTACTGGCTTCGAGGGGCCGTTGAGAATTCAAATAGCATTCGGAACGACGCAGGGGTAGGTCTAAGGCCTGACCCCCCGGCCGCGGAAGAGCTCCAGCGTCCCTTTCTGCCGTGGAGCGATGGAGACACCTGAAAGGGCAGCTGCAACAGCAAATCCGCCGAAAACCTTTCCCTCGACCAAGCGTCAATCTAGCACATACCCCCGCCACCCACCGCCGGAGCCACAGCCACGAATGCGCATAAAACCCCCTCCATGCCCCATCGCGCACTCGGCAACGTGACCCCCATTAACTCTGACGGCATGACGGGGAATACACTCGGCACAGGCCTTTGCTCTCCTTTGTTATCCCTAACCCCCCAGATTCACTGGTTTCGCAGGGGCGAAAAGCATGCAAAACGGAGATGGCCTGGTAATGGCACATGACGACGGAACGCCAATTGTCGGATGCATAAGGACAGTTACCCATTTGTCCGTGTCACCATGCTCAGCGACGATCGAAGGTGGTTGGGTGAGACAGCGCTCCAAACTAGCTCCGGCAGAATCCTCAAAGTCTAGCCCCCGGAGATGGTATATCTCCGACATACTATTGACTGGTTGGCGAGTAGGCACTGATAGGAGCGGGGACATGCCTTTATCCTTCAGGGACGTTACATCACTCACCAGGCTCTCCCCGCTTTGAGCCACAGGGCGGATTACCATGGTAACCTCATTTCGACCAAGATCTCCTTTAGCGCGAGACGATATCGTGCTCACCACTGTCCAGCCCCTCTCTGACCTATACTATCAATTCATCAAATATAGGCTTGAAATCGTGGAAGAGCACGTTCGAGGAACGCTGAAGTATTTGGGGGGCAAAGTGTGCCGGCAAACACGCCGACATCCAGCATATCAAGAACTTCCTGAAAGTGTTGTGGGTAGTTTCCGTGCGCTGCCTAGACTGTGGTGGTGCTGGCAGCAACATATAAGCCAGCTAGAATCCTATGTAGCATGTAGAATAATAGTCACTTCTTAATACTGTCGCTCTCTATCAAAAACTCGCTCTACATACTACAACAGAAAGAGCAAATCGAATTCCTCGCCCGAACCAGTCGAGAGATAGTAGAGGAGAATAACGCCATTGCCGGCAGGGTTGGTAAAGATGAGTGGAGAGGAGCGGCGTGGTCTTAGGAGAGCGAGGCGTTGTGCAGCACCATTTAGGTTAAAGTCGCTGAGCAGTCCCGGTATCGACTCCACTAGTTTACGCGTGGTTATATTGAATGCCCATTCTTACGCAATGCCGCACGCAAGTGCCGCCTATTACTAACTGAAGCAAGGAATCCACTTGTGAATCGAATGTCTTAATGTACACATCTACCTCGTGGAGACCGGAATCCATAGTTACCGGAATTCTAAATACAGAAAGCCGCCTCAAAATACCGTGTGATCTAGCACACACCCTACTAGTAAACCCAACTACTCAGGCACCACTGACACCCAATCCAGCAGTCTCCGCACTGCCCTCCGGCCCACAACAGCACGATCGGGCTTTCAAGCCTAGCGGCAGTGGTTAAAACGTAGGAGCCCGACCTGAAGTAGGAGCCGAAAATGGCGGCCGCTCAAGTAATCCTCCGAAACCAAAACATAAATCAACTCTAAGAGTTGCTTCAAAAGTCCAAGTGGTTTTACTTGAGCACCTGGTAAACCTAACTAAGTCAAACTAAACTAGTTCGTCCCCCCCTTTAGGTACCGTATGCCAAGAAACGGACTCCCACTCATGGGGTCAATCTTCCTGCCGGACAGGAAGATTAAAAAACAGTACCAGCCTTTGAAGAAATTACAATGTAATCCCTAAAACAGAAATTCAAAGACTCGATGCCACAAGCTCCCCGACTTTAGGCCTCAAGCTAAAAATATTAAACATGTTGCGGTTGGCGCCCTGTGCGCTGCCTAGGCTGTGGTAACGCAGGCATTACCATCGGCATCGCCGACGGCGATGCCGAGCTCAGCTCCGTCAGGGGCTCCCGTCGGCCTTTCCGAAGGTCTAACTAAGCGCTGCTGGCAGCAGCTTATAAACTAGTTGGGACCCTACGTAGAACGTAGGAAGCAGTCGCTCATTAAGTAGTCGTTCTCTATAGTTAAATCAAGCCTTCGTTTCTACCCATCGCTCCAACAAAACATAACCCAGAAACTCAGATAGCAATTCGAACTATCGCTTGAGGATGGCCATTCCCCGCCCGTTCTGCGTCTCACGGCAAGCCGTCTCCAGGGAGCCTTTTATCCAATTCTTGCCAACTCAACTTACAGCACCCACCCTCCTTCCCCCCGCCCCATCTCTTAACATCCGTCGGGATATGCGGGACTACTCATCATATCCCCCCAAAGCCCACCAACCGCAAATGCCATGGTTGAGGGGATGATGCCCACAAAGTTCATCTTCGAAGCAGCTGAGAGGGGTGCTCGTTCATCTAACTGACCTCGCAGAAAAGCCACAGGACAATTGTTGTCTCCGCGGCTGGACGTATAGATTACCAATTTTTGTGAGCGAGGCCAGCAAGTTAACCTAGTTGCATCGAGAAAAGAGCGCACAACTATGAGAGTTGTTCCGGGGCATATGTCCCGCTCAGTCGAGTTCGACTCCCTCAGGTGAGCATCGAATAGGGGTGAGTCCAAAGGGTCAACTCCTCTCAACCCCGTTAAAAAATTCAAGATGTTGGGAGACCCAACCCTAGGCTCCTTTGGAGGATTAAAATCTGTTGTAGAATCGAGTGTATAAGGGCGAAAGCTAGGTAAAGAACAACTATATTAAAGAGCGACTACTAACTACTTGCTACATAGGATTCTAGCCGGCTTATATGCTGCGGCCAGCAGTGCTCAGGCCTTCGGGAAGGCCATTACCCGGTCACGACCGGGTAATGAGCTTCCGGGTATGACTCTGCCCGGAAGCTCCTGCTGCCGGTGGTGGCGCTGCCACAGGACGGCGCGCAGGCATCAACCACAACAAAATCTATTATAATGGATGTGCAGCCCCACAGAAAAATGTGCCGCTTCTCACTACGAGCTCGCCAATTTGGTTCTAGGTTTGTGCTGCCAGATACTCCCTATTCTAAAACTGCGAATCCCACCCAGGCAGGCACCCCAAGAGCCAGTATGTCGCCGAAGTTGGGTGTGATACTAGATATCCGGATGTGGCCGTGCTCTATAGTATATTCTGGGGTAAATCGGGGTATGTAATAAACCACTTTGGTTGGGTATCAAACACACCTAGTACGAAGCTCACTAGGGCTATTTTAGGATCCCGAAAGTTAGGATTATAAACGGGTACTCACCCATCTCAAGGACGGGTTAGCCTTGGAAACAGATATATCGATGCCAACCTACTCCAAACTTTCACTAGACCAAACATATCCTCGTTTATACCCCCACTAGTAGCTCGCTGATCCATAGGTGCTGCCCTCACTTCATCAGACGATATTCTCTAGAGTATTCTATGCAATCAAAACACAAGTTCCCCGCAACCAAGATCCAGCATTATGACAACCCCGCCATATCTTCTCACCCTCCCCCGCGAATTACGGGAGGAGGTATACCTCCACCATTTCGCCTCATGCTTCTCTAACACCGTCGTCGTGGCCCCCTCCGCCTATCACACTGCCCGTGCAAAGGCCAGCGCTGCCCTCCTCCAGGTCTCCCGCATCTTCTATGCAAAAGCTAGCGAGGCTCTTTACAAGTCCAATGAGTTCAGTCTTATCGGGGGCTATCGTACTGGAAAATCTGTGGTTCAGTCGTTTCTTAGGGAGGTTCTACCTGAAAATACGAAACTAGTTACGAAGCTTAGCATCGACTGGGCGGTAGATTTGATTTCACACTCTCCGCAGTGGGGTGAGATCACAAAGCTACACCAGGAACGTATCGACCGTGGCAGTGGGAAGCAGTTGTTCTGGTTGAATGTTAACAAACGCTTCCCGCGTCTATATAGGCTGGATGAAGGGATTTTGGGGTCTCTTCAATATCTCCCCAGATTTCAGAGTTTTCGAAGGCTGACAATTAAACTTCCTGGCTCTGGAAAAGACAACGTTCTACTGGGTCATGGAGAATCCGAGTGGGTGAATGTAGAGGGCCGGTGGGCGCAGATCGAGAAGGTTTTTGGAGAATTGAAAAACCTGCGGTACTTAAAGTTCGGTCGTACGATTGAGCTGGAAAAGGTGGAGGTCTTGGCCGAGAAGTGCGGGGTTTGGGAGCTGGAAGTTTTTTGGACGTATAACGAGTACATATTTAGAAATGCGTGGTTTAGAAGCCAGGTAAGGGGACGGAAATGGGAAGGGAACGGGTGGCTCCTTGGGCTTCCCTGGGATGTGGGTCGGGAACCTTGGGGAGCTAAGAAGACTTTGAGGGTAGGGGAAGATGAATGCCCACGCTGAGCATATGGGGCCGAAATCGGAACCCCCAGCAATGTGATGTGGGCTCAACTCAATCCGACTCCGATTTGGGCATCAATCCTCAAGCGCGGAAACATAAGACACCACTTATTATAGAAAATCACATTAGCTGGCTAGGGGTTACTTTCCGAATTTTCAGAGTGTGCTTTACTATTACAGGTTCATTCTCTATTACTGCAATCCCACTTTCGTTCATTTGTCTCCTATTTCGCCAAGAGGCCCGAACCCTTCGACCTAGGAGACTCGGACAATTTGCCTATCGGAGGCAAGAGAGGCAACCAGATTCCTAAGGACAGCATTGTAACTATGGTAGTTGTAACCACCGCAGCTGTGGTAATTGCGAGATTGCGGCTTCTCTGAACGCTCGATAGCTAACTAAGCTGTCAATTGTATAAATAGCACGGGAAGGGAACAGGACCGGGCGCACAGAGATGCTCGCCTCCGTCAAGAACAGGGTTTATAGGGGCTTTAAGGGGATCTTAGCAGCTCGCTACAATATATTGAAGTAAGTTCTACAGAACTAAGCTCACGGAAAGGGGCATTTGGATGTTCGATACACGCCCAATGCACAAGTCCTAGGAGACAGCAGCGGATTTTCCGCGAAAGTAGGACGCTAACATCCAGAGCAGTGCTGGTGACGCAAGCCACGGAAAATCGAAATACTAACGTCTAAACAAATTCACAAAAACTGTACGCCACTGGCTCCCAGCTAGCCCACCCCCTTCCATCCGCGTTCCCAATAACGAGTTTGCTAATGCCTGTACTCAGATCCAGGCCATCGCCGCCTCTATCGACCGCTAGGACGTACGTGCAACCTCCGGGGTGTCCGCACACTTTGAGACATGTATAGCATTCCTCTTGCGTAAGGGTTTCAACAGCGTTTTTGGTAGCCGTATAAAGCTTCATTATATAGCAGCAATGCGTTCTTAAGAGGCCAGCCCCACGAGTTGACAGGGCAGTCTATACTGTGGTTGCAAATGCGAGACCGTGGCCTGGTGGTAATTATAGCCCTCTGTCGCCTCCCCTGCAGTCGCCGAATTTGGAAGAGTCCAGTTTGAGGAGCTAAGCTTCCGAAGTGGAGCTGGCGCCAGGTTTAGGAGTCTGAGTTGCTTTCAAGCGATGCGGAGCTTCCTATAATAATGCTAACGCCCTGCTTCATCACGCTTTGAATAACAACCTAGCGCCCCAATGGAGTGCAGGGACACCCTTTCGGCAATGCCTGAAGCCAGGTGCGGCAGCAGAAGCCAGATGCGGGGTCTCTCCAGCAAGAGCCAGATATGGCGGTCTCCTTTCAGAGTCAAGAGGGCTAGGAACGCCGATATGCTCTTAACTCGCTCCGGTCTGTGGCTGGTGGTTGGGGCTGAGGCCGTAATGGCGAGTGGTCAGTGGGGTTGGTGGCAGCGTTCCTCACGGTTTACCCTGGTTCGGATCGGCAGGTGAGCTGAGTTGAGGGGTTTGATTTAGAAGGCCAAACTGAACTAAGCCCGGCTATCCTATAACACAAGTGCAGCTTTAGTTATCGGTTTAGTTTATTTCGGTTCAGTTCATGCGTCAAGTCGCGATGTTGGTAGCTACGCTGGCTGAGAAGTTTCTCGTGAATGTAGATTCTCGTGAAGGCAGCAAGGCATACTCCCAGAAGCCGGTGATTGAGCCGAAGACTTCTTATCTGCCTCCCAGCGCCGGCAGAGATTTGCGAAATACGATAGGCCACGGCAACCAGATGTAAGGTACGGGTTACAACAGCGCTGGTGAGCCTAGGCGCCGGTTGCCTGACCTGCCTGAATCGTGGGCGCCCAGCTTTGGCCAGGACCAAGGCGCGCCCGTGAGAGCGAGGCGCTGGACCTCGGAGAAAGCCGCACGCCCCTATCGCACTATGCAATTAGACGGTCTGTTTGATCTCATACTACCCCGCCTGCTTTGGTCTATGTGTCTCCCGAACCAGAAGCACCACAGTAGGGACGGGCGGTCGTTGGCCCAGCGCGGACCAGAGGGTGTCGATTTCAGGTACAGAATAAGCAGAGTCGCAATCCGTATTTGCACGACCCCCACCCTCCTTCACACCCCGTCCGCATTGAACACGGCCCCATCCGCCTGCCCCTTCGGTTTCGTTCCATCCAACTACTTCCGATAACGTGAATTCTCCCCATCCTGTTAAATTAAGCCCCGCAACCGTAACTCCACCTAAGCGACGAATTCATGTGGTTGGATCGAGGGATTGTTAGGTACCGGAGATGTGGGAATAGAGTCGGAGCTGGAATTTGAGGAATCAATACGGTAGACGACAACGGCGGTGTAAGGTTTCGGGCTTCTAGCGGCGCGGGCGTCCCCAGATCAAGTACGCCTTGAGCGTATCCGCGCTTGTTCATTTGATCTTTCCCTATCAATTCCAAGCGAGCCGGCTGGTGCTCGGTGCCCTGTAATCTATAGAGGTAAATGCGATTGAAGAGTCAGTGCCAGAAAATTTCTGGAAGGCGTTGGGAGGCATGTCCCTACTCATGTTGTCTCTACGCCTGGGGGATATGTGGCGTTGTTTGGGGCGTTGCCGCGGACGCATTCGGTAGATGGTCTATATGATCTATGTATGCCGAGAGAAAGTGTTTGATCTGTCTCCACAGCTCGGGACAATTCCGCGGTAGAGGGTGTGGGGGCATCTCCGCAGCTCCCAGTACCATGCCCTCCCGCGATTCTAGTCGTAGATTGGCGACCACTTCTGCCTACACTGCCGCCACCACCACCATCACCCAGCCCCGGCCCCAAGCCCGCCTGGTCTCCTCCACCCCACTCAGAAGCAGATAACCCACGTCTGGAGGCAGCGGCCACCTCCCAAACTGCAATCCCGCCATCAACCCGCCACTAATGACATTCACTCCCCCGACCGATGTTCAGCTGCTTCGCACACATGTTCTCAATAACACACATCCACCAGTGATGTTCCGACGCCCGAGCACTCGGGGGGAAGTCGGAAACACAGCTTCCTTTCCATGCCACGCACAAACGCAGTCCATATCTGCCCAGGCGCGGACCTCGAGTGTGGCCGGGTCGATGGCGAGCAGGCGTTGATCGCGAATGCCCGGGCCGCAGATGTATTCCCTCATGCGTTCTTGGCCGTGGTGATTACGCATCGGCCGCCATGCTTCTCAACCTCTTCTTCAAAGTCTTTGCGGGGTTTGAGCTCAGCGTAGAAAGCGGAAATGGGGTCTGCTGGGTTATCGTCGTTGTTGTTCTCTGCTTGGTCAGGGCTGGCGTGTTTGATGCGTTTGGTTGGGGAGGCAGAGCGTTCGGTTGGGGACCCATATTTCAACTTGATGAAAGCGGCGGATGGGGGTGTTGATTGGGAGGCATGAGCCTTTCGCGTGACAGCGTAGGATAGACGAGGTAGATAGCTTAATCGCGCATCCAGCTAGCGTTATAACGAGGAATCAGCTCGTGCGCGCAGAAAAAGTCTGGTGCGGGGTGGACGTGGCTGGAGCGAGAGATAACCCGACCTGCCCTCTATATACCAACTCAGATTCGACTCGTCGAGCCCTTTGCAAGCTTGAAAATCGTGTGCGGCGAGTGCGAGCTGAACTTTTCGATTTCCACCTGGCTGAGGTACCGGGTATCTCCTCGGCTTCGGTAGAACGCGGATGCTGCAACAGTGGGATCCCTATGCCACAGAGCCAGCCCACGATATACCCCGAGGCCCCCGTAGCAGATAGAGAGACCCTTCAAGATGCCAATGAACGTGAGGAAGTTATTCGCCTGGTGCACACTCGCGACCGCAGCATACCTACTGTGGCGGCCCAAGAGAGACGTGGACGTTCCACGCGGCAATCCGGTCAGCCATAACGACTGAAGTCGTCCTTTCTTGATAGCGCGCGCAAAACGGCCGAAGGAGCCGGAGAGTTGCGATGGTCGCAATGGGTATCCTGAGAGATGAAGATCGAATGTTCTTCAGACCACCGAGCGAGACCTTATCTTAGCAAGCTCAGCCGACTCTTGGCACGCACGTGATATGGGTTTGTGTGAGTCGTCTGAGTCGGGGATCGGACTTTTTGGCGAGGATGCGGATAAATTTAGACAATAATCAGTTTTCTGAGCAAAACTCCCACAACACACCTGATCTCACGAACCTGACCATAGCAATCGATTCAGCGCCT
>JAJDMX020000199.1:0-73113 GCA_022345685.2 Nothomitra cinnamomea | reverse complement strand
CTCCCAGTCCCCATCTGAGTGGGTCCTCCCATGGCGTCTCTTCCGACGTCTTGCCTCCATTTGGGCCTCTTTGCATTTCTGAGTCCATTCTGGTCTCGAGAGTGGTGAAGGGCGGGCCATTGGAGTAGATGTCTCAATAACTATTGAGAGTGCTGTAATTATCTGTTCCGTGAAAGTATCGATCTTTGCTGCGTCTGAGAGGTTGTGTAGAGCTGGGAGATTTCATTGTAGGGTTCGCAGAAAGATATCAGTATCCATGCATTTCCACTATCTCCTTTCTTTTGGAGTTGTTCGTATAGTCTCCAATGACAGCATCGTGCAGATGGGCTTGTGGTCTGAGTCATGGTTCAGGTGTTCATCAATTCCGCAGGATACTAGGCGGTCGTTGATCTTTTGGGTCGCAAAAGCGAGGTCGATGGTTGTAGTTTTTCCCGCCACCTCCCAGGTTGGCGTGCTTGGGGATAGGAGTAACTTGAGTCCATTGTCGTTTAGCATCACCAGGAGGGTATTGGCCTCTTGGTGCTGGTAGGCATATGCGGGTCCCGTTCAGTACGGGTGGTGTAAGTTGAAGTCTCCGACTACAATATGCTCATCGCTCCTGTCTTTCCTCAGAACTCCTGCAAGAAGGGGGATAGTTCCATATGGGTTGCCAGGATTGGGGGATGGGTTGTAGACATTGTGTATGTGAATTCGTTGCGGTGGTGGTATCAATTCTGTATTACTGCTATTTTTTTCTAGGTCGGTTGCATTAAGCTTTATAGTGATCGAACATAAGTCCATAGACATATACGTTGTCGTCCATGTAGTTGTATTAAGTTTCTTGTTCACGAAGAAGCACACTCGCGCCTTATCATCTTTTGGATAGATTAAATGGAAATGGTCTTTAAGGGGGTGATACGTGGTCAATTTATTAAAGGGGTTTCTCCATGGTTCCTGCACAGCCAGGATGTCGTAGTCAAGGATCCTCCGGTCTCGAAGGAGGGGAGCCATGATGGTATCCTTAGACTTCATCACGTTGTACTGTAAGATCTTTAGGTTAGCATTGTGATCCATTATAACTCTTCGTCGTTCGTGTGGTCCATCATGCCGGGGCCTGAGCCATTTATCGTCTCTTTTCTCCTTCCTCGCGTGGTAGTGCCAATAGATGAAGGGACTTGAGTATTCCCATCCACCTCACCTAGAGTTGATTGGCGCTTTCTTTGGCTGCTGGAGCCAGTATCGGCTGTGGGGATATTCTGAGTACTGCCTGTCCGCGAGCCTCTTGTTAGTGTGCCCTGTCTCCTTCTCTTAGTTGTGTCCAGTTGTGTTGTTGTTGAGGTTCTTAAGCCGTCATGTCGAGGCATACCCTGGCTGCTGGAGCCTGGCTGAGAGCTGTAGTTGGCCGGTAGTTGTTATGTGGACTGTGGCCCACTCCTGTTCTTAACCGGGTGGAAGAGGGGGCGGGTTGCCTTGGCCTCCTTAACGCGTATTTGCTCCTGCTTTCGCAGCGGGCAGGTCGGGCTCCAGGCGACGTGCTGACCTTTGCAGGCAGCGCATTTCCTCGCAGTGGTCGTGTCGTTTCAAGTCGGACATTCTTTCATGGGGTGAGGTTCTGCACAGTAGCCGCATGTTTGTGTGGCATAGCACTGGGTTCCTATGTGTCCATATTTGTAGCAGTTGAAGCACTGCTTAAGCCTGCACGATTTATCATATAGTTCGCAGCATAGCTGTTCCGCTTCCCATACCAGTCCTTCCCTGATAGCCATGTTGGCTTCCTCTGGCCTCGCAAATTCTACCACCGCTGATGTCGCTTTCTTCGTCGATGGCGTGGTCTTGGTGAGCCAGCCGATATACTTGATATCCGCCCCGGGGATAGTCGCAGCATTCCACACTTTGAGGCTATGGATTGATTCGTCGGGGTGGTTCATATCAATCGTGTCTGTCCGTATTCCGTGTACAATGATCCCGTAGGTATTGATGAGTATCTCTGTCTTCGGCCCAATTGCTCCAGCCCAGTCTCCTGCGAATTCTCTAAAAAGCTCGCAATCTTCCGGCCGTGCCGTATGGGTTGAGATATCTTCGCTTTTGAGTTGTTTGGCTGCTATGACGCGTATCGCGCGAATGTGTGGGTTGTTGCTATTAGAAATCACCGTGTTGATATGTTCCTTGAGCTCGATGGGGCATTGCGACCTGAATTCACTGGCTTTGTCTGGGTCGTGTAATTTTATGATGATTTCTCTGTCTCTATCCATGGATAGAAGACTCTGGCTTGATGAAGGAACTGATCCGGATAATGGAGCGCCTGCTTGTTGTGTAGCTAGCGTGGCCCAAGTGGCCATGGCGTTTCTGTATGATTTCCTTGAGGTTGGAGACGCGCCAGACGAGGGCGGGTCGACGGAGATCGTGTCGATTGTATTCTTGATTACTGAGACAGCGCTCTTCGTGGCTGTAAGGTCGGTCTGCAGCGTCTGCATCGCTGCCATCACCTCCTTCATGGACCGCTGTTCCCTGGCCTTGTTCGCGAACTCTAGGCAGCTTCACACATAGGGCAGGAGGATGTGTAAGGGCACTGATCTCCTTGGTCCCTCCGTTGGCGGTGTATCATCTCCAATCAGTTTGTTGGAGTCGGCAATGATCTGAGTGGCATGCTCGTAGAGAGAATCGGGTATGATCCCTAGTTTCGGCCAAACCGGCTTCACCATGGTGACCGGTCGGTATCGGGCAATACCTAACGATCTGGTGAGGTGCAGGGAGGATGAATCTGAGAGTTTAGGTACGTGTTAAGCTTGTTATCTTTCAAAAACGCGTCTCGCTGAGTGAGTTGAAGCCTCTTTTCCTGCAGTTTGCCTACCTGTGAATTGCCGAGTTTGGCAAAGCGCCTCGCTTGACCGTCCGCCGCTTTTCTGCGACATAAATCCATCGCCGTTTCCTTGAAGTGTGCAGGGCAATATCCTCGTTGGAGACAGGCGTTGAAGAGCCTGTGAAGACTCGGAAGGAGAATATCCACCGTCTGGTGGAGGATAGCATTTGGGATGTCGTCGGTGCCAGGTGCCTTGTTCGGTGCGGCTCTACGTACTGCCTTCCCGATCCCTTGCGGCGTGATTTCCGGGCAGTCGATAGATGGAGGGTAGTCGTACCCAATGATATCCGAGAGGTCAGCACCAATTGGTGGTGGAAAGAAAGACTGGCGTAGAGTCTCCGCCTTCTCCTCTGCTTGGTGGGCAAGCTCTCCATCCGGTTTCATCAATGCCGGCGTGCATGTGGATGTCACAGCATGTCGGTTTTTCGCCCATTTGACTAGTTTCCAAATACCCGAGTCCGAAGTTGATGCTTCTTCCACTTTCTGTCGGTGGGTACTGCGCAGAGTCTTTTGAATGTGTCGGCCTTTCCCGTTGCGTGCCTTTCGGTAAGCTTCGTAGTCCTCCTCGCTCCTTGTTTGTTGCCATCTTCGCCGTAACTGCTGGACTTCTCGACAGATGTCTTTGCATTCCTGGTCGAATCCTGGAATGGAGCGCGGCGATGGATTTGACCATGGTGTTGAAGCCTCGATGCCATCTTGGAGCGCGTTGATAATTGAGCGCACGCACTCATCAATGCTCTCCTTGTCCCTGAGCTCTGAGGCATCAGGCACTGTAGGGAGTCGATCCTTTAGTGTTCGTTGAAGTAACGGTACGTCCGTCTTTGTCCACAGCCGTTTCCTTGATGGAGCGGCATGTTGCCACCTCCAGTCGATGGCTATTTCAATTGGGAGATGGTCGGAGTCGCAATCCAGGATTAAGTCCACCTTACAATGGATCGTGCGAGATGCTATCTCTTCGGTGGCGAAGGTCAAGTCGATCGTTGACTCTCCATCCTTCCACCTGTATGTCAGGGTGCTTGGTGCTGTGAGCAATTGGAGATGGAAGTCTTCGACGATAGTGAGGAGAGGCTGGGCGGCTCGTATTCCTCTGTTGGCATAGCGGTGGTTTCTCGACCAGAGGGGGTGATGGAGATTGAAGTCCCCGAGCACCAGGAGTTCGTCTTGGGGATCTAATTTGCTGATAGCCTCCCTCAGGTCAGAGAGTGTGTCGGTTGCTACTTCGTTGTAGACGTTGAAAATGCAGAGTTTGCTGGTCATGGTAGAGTTGGTGATCTCTAGCGCAATGGTGTCTTTGGTGATATATGACACGGTCCACGTGCTTGGATCGATTCGTTTGTTGATGTAGAAACATACCCTCGTCGTAGCGTCATTAAGGTAGGTTAGTTGGAAATGGGTTTTGAGAGGATGATAGGTTGTTGAGATAAATGGGTTCCGGCAGGGTTCTTGAATTGCCAGGACGTCGTATTCCAAGGTCTTCGAGTTCTGGAACAGGCTAGCAAGGACGACGTCCCTTGACTTCTGGACGTTGTACTGTAAGATACGCAGCTCTTGGTGTACTACCATAGACGTGCTGATCCATTGGCGCTGTTTGTGACGGATTGGCTTCGGGTCATGCGGGCAGTTGGTCGTGGAATCACAGGTTCAGAGTCCGATCGATGGATGGGGGTTCCTGTGTAGCGTATAGAGGTCCAGGCGGGGGTATTAGAGCTGCCTCTTCCACGTGTCTCGTGTTGTATTCTAAGATTTCTACGGGCATACTCGCTTTTCTTCATGTGTTTGCGGAGTTCTGCTGCCGATTGGAAGTCTTTGCCGCAATACACGCATATCTTCATACATTGTGCGATGGTCAGCTCGGCGTTGTGATATGGCCAGTTGCTATATATCTCCTGATGAGATGGGCATTTGCAGCCTTTGTAAATGTATCCTAAGGCTGCGCGTGTATCTGTTGCCAATGAGGTTGGTGGGGATCTCGCGGTGTTCTCTACATCATGTAGCCAGTTGTTGGTGTCATCGTTCTCCAGGTTTGCTAGCCAAGCGTCTGCATCATGCATGTTGAACTCTTCCTCGATGAGTGGGTATAGGAATGGTGAGGGTGACTCGGCGTTTGCTGGCAGTATCCTGGTGGCCTCGTCGCTCAAGATGTTGCCACCTCCTTGATCATGGGGGGGTGACTGCTCTGTCGTTGGTATTTGTGGGTTGACTATCGATTGCTGTTGTGTAGGCTCTTGTTGTGTTGCTGGCGTTGCCCAATCTTCCGCAGTTGACTGGTCGATAGACGCTCGAGCTTCCAAATCTTCCAAGGGTGCTTGGGATTCCGAGGTAGTTTCTCTTTCCTGCGGTAGGGGCTCTGAGATAGTAGCTACTTGCAAAGGTGGCTCTTCAATAGGGGTATCTGGTATTCGGATGGTTCGATTGGCCAGACGGTTGCGTGGATGGCGAGCTCTCGTCCGTTCGTTGTTGTCCTTGGAGTCGTCGGCCTTGGAGATGACGTTCCAGTAAATGTTCCGGATCTGCTTCGCTTGTTCGACTCTTCCCATCTCCTTCTTTCTCGCTGGGCAGGCATTGCTCCATGCTGTGTGGGCACCTTTGCAAACTGTACATTGAGGAGTGAAGCCGTCCACTCCCTTCTGTCTACAGTTCTTGGTCTCGTGTAGTTCAGCACAATAGCCGCATGTTTGAGCTGCGTCACATTGAGTGCCGATGTGACCGTAATTGTAGCAGCGAAAGCATTGCTTGACTCTGCAGGCGCGATCGTAGAGCTGGCACACGTGGATTTGTCCTTCCCAAACCATCCCGGCGTAGATGATGGCGTTGGCCATCTCGGGGTCTGTGAATTCTACCACAATTGAGGATGCGCGCTTGAGGGGGGACTCTTTGGTTAACCATCCGACAAACGATATCTCTGCCTTGGGAATGACTGTGTAGTTGTCTGCAAGTATCCGTTGGATAGATGCTGTCTGATCCTTGATGTTGATGGAATTGGTAGAGATGCCGTGGACAATGACTCTATAGGTTGGTACGATGAGTTCTGCGTGCACTCCAAGACCTCTAATCCAGCCTCTGTGCTCCTTGAGCTTCTCTGCTTCTGCTGTAGAGGTTGTAAATATCTGTATGTCACCACTTTTGAGTTGATGTGCAGCGACTATCTTTACTAGTTTAGTAGCTGCGTTATCGCGAATCGATGTCTCTACTTGTTGTCTCAGTCTGACAGCAGAGAGCGTCCGGAGTTTCTGGGCAATTCCGTGGTCCTTCAGTTTGACTGTTACTGCTCGGTCTTTGTATGCTGTGACTGTGGATTGGGCCTTGGTGGTACGCGTGCCTTGTGGTACTGGTGGAGGTATGAGAGGGCCGGCTTGTGCAGCCACCTGCGCCCAAGTTGTACCTGCTCTACCCCCACTGAAGTTAGCTACTCCCGCTGGAGCAGTGCTCAACCCCACCGAGTTCTTAATAACAGTGACATCTCTCTGTATGCTCTGTGTGCACTTGGCGGCATCCTGGATGTGGTGGAGAATCTCGCTGATTGCAGGTTGACGGAGCACCTTGCCGACGAGTGCAATCGTTGATGTGATGTATGGCTGCACTATATTCCATGGCACCTGGTTCTGCCTTCCTCTATCCACGGCCTGCAGCTGGTTGCATGCTTCTCGAAGGTATGTGGCGTGCTCGTTAATGTGTTCTGGGCCCATGTTTACCTACGGCCACTTAGGCGCCATTACTACACAATTCAACGCGTTTGCACGCGTCGGAAAGAGTAATTGCCTAAGAAGACACTAGATCACTGTAGAGGATACAAAATATCACGCGTTTCCAAAAATTTGTTCTGAGCTGTTGGTGGTGTTTTTCCTCTCAAAAGTTCAATTCTCTCAGCACTTTTCTTCTAGGAGTGATATCCACCTAGGACCTTTTTCTTCAAACATTATTTTCAGGTCGTCGAGCACCAGTCACATGCTCTCAATTTTGGCAAGTCAAAGGAGAATAGTTCCTCATCAGAGAGATCAGTTACATTGCTCAGATACGTGAAATTTATTCTAATAGCTCTAAGGACCAGCCTCCCGCCAAAGACCACCACTTATCATTCTTTTCTACTTTCAGGGCAAATCACTTTCTACGTGAGTCGCTCCGCTCAGTGACCGATAACTTCCTCCTATGTCCGAGTACCAGTTTATGCAATCAACAGAAAGCTTGGGGTTCCTTGGCGTCTCATCTCTCGTGCTCTGATTTCAGTCCCTCATCGAATTCCGCAGGAGTCATTTTAACTAGTATAGGATAGCTTTGGTCCTGCATATATTTCAGCATTCAGTGCGTAATACAGAAACAAGTCTCAAGGGTCCTTACGATCTTTTCTAAAGGCGGAGGCCAAGAAGGTTGGTCCGTTGACTTGTAAGTATAATATCTACCCTTGCGATGCGGCAAGATGTAGACATCTGCTCCACAAAGCAACCGTAGTTCGTCCCCCTTCTTTAAAATGCTGTTTTTTCGTTTGCGAAATTTTTCTTCTGTTGCTTTCTTTGTTGGTGCTGGGTGGCCGCTGCCAGAAAGGGGCTAGCCATTACCCCTATCTTGGCGGCTTGGCTGCTTGGCTGCCTCAACAAAAAGTCTCCGCTCGCACCATCTTGTCAATTAGAACTTACTTTATAGTCATTAATCTACCTTCTGCACCTTCTATTCTAACATTCTTTAACTTTGCTGTCATTTTGTCATTTTGGGAATATTCAATTACCATATGCTCTAGTAGATGATGCCGGCTGCATTGATACGCTAGTTCTCACCAACGGACCCCCTAGCACGGCAACCAGAAATGAAATATAAATTGCCATTAGCGGTTTTCGGTTTAGCTTCCCCTCCAAAAACGGTTTCTACTCTAGTTATCGGCCCCCTCCGAAAACGGCCCCAGCCATTATCGACCTCCAAAAATGGCTCCCTAAGCCATTATTGGCTCCTACTCCAAAATATGGCCTCTACTTCTTTTAACTGCCAGGCTCTTAGGTCCAAGATCGCGTATTCGCGATGTGTCACGAAGTCAACATCCTAACCACCTACACCTGTATCTATTTTTGGGGAGCCATTTCTGGCTCGGCGATGGCGGCAGCGGCTGGAACAACAGAGCGGAGTCGTTTTTGGAGGAGCCATTTTCAGGGGAGCCACTTCTGGTTCCTGCTCCTCGATGGTGGCTAGAGCACGAAAGCGGCTAGAGGCAACAGAGCGGAGTTGTTTTCGAGGGAGCCATTCGTCCAAACCCTCTCCCGCTTAGCGTTGCCTTTTCGCTCGTCCAAACCCTCTCCCGTTTAGCGCTGCCCCCCCGCTCCGTCTAAACCCTTCTCCGTTCAGCACTGCCTCTTCACTCATCCAAACTCTTCCCCATTCAGCGCTACCTCTCTTCGCTCCGTCCAAACTCTTCCCCGTTCAGCACTACCTCTCCCCGCTCAGCCTTACACCCCCCGTCCTGCGTTGCCTCTATAGACTGGAGTTGTCGCGCAGTGAGGGGGGAACTAAATCGCATGGAAATGGCAAGCATCTTCCCAATGCTCCTCTCAAATTGCATAGCTGCACAAATCCACAAACCCTCGCGCTCCCTTACCCGCGTGTTCCCTTCCTAGATATGCGCTCAAATTGTGGGGTTAGGCCTCTCCTTTGTAAGGAGAAACCAATCAACTCGCCCAGCGAGAACCCAAGGTACCTCTCTGGTGACTAGCTGGGGGGGGAGTTCATTTGCAAAACCGCCTGTTTCCACAGCGGACTTCGGGCTGCTGGCTTGCTGGTGGGGGGCGGCAGGGAATCAAAACGTGCCTCAGGCCTGGAATCAACTTGAAAGTTCCACATAACCACCTAACTCCAAGCGACTAGCTGACCACCCAATACAAGCTAAGCCGATGTGTGGCAAGGCGGAGAGGCTGGGCGGAGGCTCTAGGAGGGAACCAACATTAGTATTAGTCCACGTTTTCCCCGGAGATGGGTTTAAGACGTGCGCGTATTGGATCGCGGAGATAAGAGCAGGCCCAACATTAGACCGACACACCTCTAGCACCTCGAAATCGACGCTCTGTTATCCCCGCAACCCCTGGCAGTGTCAGCGTATAACATTCAAAGAAGGACCATCATCATATCCACGGACAGGAGGATGACATACTGACGCCCACACCCGGTAGTCTAAGTCCCCAGCCTAGGCTCAATATCTAAAACATACATCAGCACGTTCAGCTCGTAGCCTCAGGAACGGACGGCTCGGGGGGGGGTGTCGGTTGGATCAATTGCCCGTTATCGTTTTATATATACTACATACGTTTCGGAAACTGTAGCTTCAAGCCCAATACTGACGGTTTCATATTGCGCAGGCAATTTCACGGACCAGGGGCGAAACCGAATACTAGGCCATTCAGGGACCCGTGTCTTTGAGAAACACTACCAAGGCAATTTCATCCAGCGCGATCTCCAGAGCGTTGCGCTCCTCCGGTCATCGCAGGAGGCCCTGTGCCGAGCTACAGCACAGATGAATAAGAATCGGGATCCTTTAGCACCGACTAGTCTCGCCGAGGAGCAGTTCGTGGCTATCCGCCGTAGGCCTCGCATCGCCTAACTGAGGAGGGAGAGAGAGGAACCGAAGAAAGAGATGCGGTCGCTAGAGTGTACAATTGAAACGGCTAAGGAACCGCACCCAGACCTCTATCAGAGGCACAAGGAGGTCTACAAGGAGCCTGCAAGAGTGAGAGATGCCCTCCGTCGGCAACCGTGGATCAAGACGAAGAACGAATACCACAACGCCATGCCGACGATCGAGGTCGACAAGCAGATCGGCTAGCTTCTGAGCCAGACATCGGATATGGACACTTCAGAGGCTGAAGATGTGGACTGAAACCCCCCAACCCCTGAGTACGTGTTTGCGGAACGAGCACGAATCATAGAAGCCTACTACGGACCTGAAGCGGAGACCATAGAGGGTCCCGCAGTTTTAATTCTAGAGCGCAGTATCTCCGTGGGGTGGGCAAGTACGTTGGGCCTATGTCTATCACACGAACGTTGAACAACTGTCTGCGTATTTTGTTCCATGTGATTGCGTCGATCTAAAATTATTTTAATATTTAATGTCACCTCGACTAAATGCATAGTTGCTAGTTATTTTGAACAAAGCTGATGCTATTGCGCTGGTTGCAAAGCAGAGGGTTGAATTCGGCTGGGTGCATGATCATATATTGATCCCCCCTGTACACAATGATACCATTCGGGTGCAATTAAGGATCATGTATATGATCTGTCGTGCATACGATCCTCCAAATGGTCTCAATTCCCAGGCTTCGACTAAAAGCGCACACCATACACGTTGGTTGTGCTACTTATGATCTTTAGCAGAACGGAAACTGACCAGCTATCCCACCGGAAGTATATTTCACACGAACCCGCTAGTAAGCAATAGCTGGTAGATATCAGGTAGAGTGCAGAATAGAATCTTGAATTTATTGCTGTAGTAGAAATAGTGCTGTAGCCAAGCAGACAGCGGGACCGATGGTCAGAGCGTCATGGCAGCTGAAGCATAGCGAATAACAAGATTGAGAGTATAGGTGTTGAGTAATGTGTAATGAAGGGTGGTGGCCGTCATAGTGACTAGAGCACAATAACTCACAGTACGAGTGCTGATTAATGAATGAAATGAGGGAGAGCAGTAGGGTGGCTCGAGTAAAGAGCCGCCAGAGCAAGGTGACGGCTAGAGAAGCTGGGCGGCTAGAGCTAGAATATGAGAGCCTAGTTAGGACCACGATGGCGGCTAGAGCAGAAGAGTTGCTAGAGCAGAACGGGGGCTAGAGAAGCAGGTGGCTAGGGGGGCTAGGTGGCTAGAGTATGAGAGCCCGGTTGGGAACACGATGACGGCTAGAGCAAAAAGGTGGCTAGAGAACAGATGCGGCTGTAGCATTCTGGGGGCTAGAGGAAGTAGGCGGCTGGCCCACCACAGGTTGGTAAAGTTTACCTCATCCTCCTCATACTCCAGCCGCCTTCATGCTCTAGCCACCATCGAGAAAGAGACGCCAAGAGCGAAAAGGCAGCGCTGAGCGGGAGAGAGTTTGGATGAGCGAAAAGGCAGCGCCGAGCGGGAGAGAGTTTGGACGAACGGAGGGGCAGCGCTGAACGGGGCAGAGTTTGGGTAATCCGGTACTGTAAATATTCCGGCCCCGGTGGTGGTGTCATTAGACGTTCAGTAACGAGGGTGAACAGATCCACACGTTTTACAGTCGAGGGGGTACTCCGTCCAGCATTAGGCATTGGAAACTTAGAAAATATAGTGAGTAGATACAAGTGATAGGGATACTGCAGACGGGTAGGATCGCAAGTGCTTGAGAGACTTAATGCGGTGGCTAGAGAAGTATGGAACGGTAAAGCCCAGAGTAAAATAAGAGATATATGGAAATTAATCATTTGCGGTAAGGCCGCGCGCGTGAGTCCGGCGATGGCCACGCCACTAGGACTACAGCCATATCGGGCTTCAACAAGGGTGCCCAGCCAGTGGCAGAAAACATAACATCCCCTTCGGTCGTTATTCCGTATCGCCCCCCCTCTATTATGTGGATCACCACATTACCATCCTTCAGGGCGACCAAAACGCCGATGTGTATACCTTGTAGCAATTGTTAGAAATGACTCATGCCTGGTGGGCAAAATGGATGAATGTAAAGAAAATTGTGCTGCACAGCTTGTGCGGAAGCATAAACGGCTTTTAAAATCCCTGACGGCGAGGCGAAATGCTGAATTCCCCTCATCTGGAGTAGCTAGGGTATGCTGCTTATTGGGGGGCTGGCGGGGGTGGAAGAGGGGGAGCTGGAATAGACTCTAGATCTGCATCGGGTGATGCCCCAGGCAGACATGGAGGAGTCATCGGGCGAGCTGTCATGCCCAAGACCATGATATCAATCAGCCGACTCAATCGGACTGATGAAATCCTAGTCTTTCCGGTCTGAGTGTGATCGAGAGCGACCCTCATCAATCCTGGACGCGGGGGAGACTTCTGGAGGTGTGCCATCGGAGTTCAAGTTCAAGCGGTCCGGAACCACAGCTGCGGGCGAAAGAAAAGTGCGCGACATTGGCCTTGAGTCCCCGCCTGATCAGTACCGGAAGAGACTACTTCCTACTCTTCAAATCTGGAAGAGTTGGTGGTCATGCTGGCGGTTGAGAAGTGTCACACGTGCTAAGGGCAGGAAAGGGGATTTTGCGCTGTAGGATGGCCAGTTGCGGGTGTGTATACGAGCATTATATCTGCTTCCCCCGAGGCGGATATGGCAGGGGGCCCGGTGTGCGTCTTAGGCGATGAGCGTGTGAAAACTCAGAGAAAATTGATATGATTGCCGCAAATAGACATTCACAACCTAGCTAGAGCCAGGTAAACAAAGCTCCCATATGTGTTCCTTCTGAGATCAAGACTGCCGAGGTGAGGAGCGGTTCTAACCTCATTAACCAAGATTTTACCAAATCCCCGTCAAATCTTGCCGGCCTCGATAAATAAAGGTGAGAAGGTAAGATGCTGTGCCCAATTCAGCTAGCTCAACGCCAGTACAGTGAGGCCAACTAGCAGGAGATCTTGACGCAATAGCATGGGATTCGTATGCCAGACCGAAAATGTAGAGACATTGCTGCCACGAAAACGAACTTGTGCTATTTCTTCTTCGGCGTGTCTAGCTAGCCTCCACCCCCTGATTTAAGAGGCTCTTCGCTGAGTATGCGTGGCTCGGGAAAACATATCGGGAGTCTGGAAACATATGGCTAACTTCTTCCAGAGGGATTTAGACTGCACTGCCCTATCTGCAGATGCCGAGCCGTTCGCGAGCCGTGTGCTGGTATCAGCTGTGTGGGCGGTAGGCCCCGTAGTACTTCGACGATGGAGACCCCACGAGACCAGACGGAAGGAGATGGGTAAGATTTTGAGTTGCTGTACGCGTTAAATTGGAATGGGTAAATATCACATTGGGGGTAACTGGTCTACCACCTACTAGCCTAAAGTATTGATTCTTTCATTCCGTCTCTGATCCTCTCCATTTCTGCGACAGTGGATTGCGTAGGTCGTTCTCCAAGTATTTGAGTATCGTTTATTTAAGAATGGGGAGAATAGGCTTAGGGCCTAGAGGCACGCTTACGAGTGGCGGCTCTTGCATAGGTTTTGCCAGTCATTCCTGCTGGGGACTGCGCTTTGAAGACAACGACGGACATATTCCATTCATCAGGAAGTCTGCACCAAAGTCAGTAACCTTCAGCTGGCTAGGGTGCTGGAGGGCTGCGACTCTTTACTTACTACTGGATAAAAGGTATGGTCTAGTCGTGGCTTTCCCTTCAGCGGACGGTATTTCTTTCGTCAGGATCCTGTGCTTGTAAAAAGGCGATATAACTGTAAAGCAACGAGCTTAGGGGAATAGACTCTAGAGTGTACCTCACAGTGTACGTCTACTCTTCTGCAATCTGGCACGTTGACGGTGGCCTAGCAAGAAACGATTGGAATTGAAAGGAATCTTACTGTTGCGGGTCGTAAGTGTCATAAGAACGGGGTATTGCTGGACACAACTTGGTCAAAATAGCTTGCTGATCCACGTTTTCGAGAGATTGCCTAGCCCTTATTGGATGAAAAATCGCCACTATCTGTTCGGTTCAGATTCCGAAGGAGTTTCGATTTGGATTCAGGTGTTTTTGCAATAATATGAAACCGGATACTCGGGGTTGCGTTTTCCTGGAAAATATTAGTAGGTATTCAAGGCGGAAGACCCAGACAGGCGGGGTCAGACAGCGGACAGCTCAGGAGAGATTGGCAAGAAGGTAGGCCGCTCGGGGGGAACTTACTAGACTAGAGTTGAAAATAAGCGTCATGATCGTGATCATTACCCGCTTACATGGTCGTAGAAGTACCCTAAGACAGCGAGATTGTTTTATAAGGTAAATGTTCAACGATAAGGGATTCCCGTTCGGGCAAAGTCCTGCACGCGATGCGCCCGCCACTTTTCTCTATATTGTCTATAGATCGACGTCCTACAGTGTCGGCCTAACTCAGCCTGCCGCTTCTCCCCATAGTAACCGTCTAAACCAATGTGCGTCATCCCGAGCGAACGCGTCACCGTGTATAAGACTGCCATCGCCTCCCAAGATCGCATTCTCTGTGGTTTGACATGCGCATAGCAATGGATTTGTACACTCCGTCCATGGTAGAGTGTGGCCGTGCTAGCGGCTGACCACGCGAAGCTTGAGTATCCTTTGCGGCTCACCTCACGCGGGCACTGAAGCGTCTCCATAAACCTTGCCCACTCAGTTCAATGGTCCATGCAGAACAATTTCGTAAGAGCTATACTATTTGCTCTTGTGCGTTCCCTGCCTCGAAGAATCGTGGTCGTCTACTCAGCCCCAGGTGACACGAAGCCACTCTAGTGAAGACGAACAAATTTGAAGCGAACAGTAAGGGTAAAGATGCAACAATTATACTATGGCACAGGGTGTGTGTTATTTGGAATAATGATGAAAATACAATATGTAGGCGGAAGTTGGGAGGGTATAGGGCTTTGGACAAAATAATAGTCCTATGTGGAGCGAAATTATGTGTATATTGAATGCCGGTGATCTGATGGGGCTTTGTGAGGGATAGCAGATGCGCAATGGAGATGACAGTGAGTATGGGTGAGGAGCTATCCCAAACGGAGAGCATGCAACACCCGTTATAGACTTCCTTCTAGCCTTTCTATAGTCGAGCATACATAAATAGAATAGTATTCGCCGTGCGTAGACCAAATGCGCCGAACCGCAAAGCTGATTCAAGAATAATTCTATAGAGTAATTATTCTTCGAAGTTCGAGTTGATAGATGCAGTCAGCGCCGCCATCCCTTCTCGATCACTTTACTGCGGTATCACGTGCTTGCGGCTCTGCATGTGGTCTTGGATGGCTGCTTTACCTTCCACTCTCCCGCCTAACAACTACAGCACTAAGCCTAGACGAAGAGAGGCAGCCTTGACTGCAAAAGCATCGGAGCTGGAGACATCACGAGCCTGGGGATCTGTGCGGACGCACTGTCTTGAATGTATGGGGTCAATGGCGAAAGCAGTCCGAACTTTGGCCAATGTCACTCTGCTGACCTGTGATTTTCAAGGCCGTTTCTAATATCAATCCCTCATCATTCGGCCTTCATCGCGACTACCTAAGTCCCGGTTGCAATCCGTTCGGTTTAGCACGATGGCCTAGCACAATTGGGTCTGATATTAGAGCCAGAGCGCCGGGGAAGAGATGGGAGCCCGGAACCAGGAGCAGTGGATTATAGTGCTGGCATACCCATCTCAGAGGCCCAGCGTTTATATGGAGAATAAATTCCGACCACACCGTCGAGGTCACAGTCCTTCTGCCTTCTACCCCATGAAACGGAAGCGGAAGCTTGCTACTCGACACGAAGGCAGAGCCCGGTAAACTGCGGGCGGAGGAGGCGAACCAACCGGGCGTCGCATGGAGGCGGCGTGCTATCAAATTGATCGAGAAGGTCCGCTGGACATCGCGCACGTGTCTCAGACATACCTACATCTACTCCTTGATCTCGTGTCTGTCGTCGCGTTCAGGCAGGTTACTACACCAAAAATGCCTAGCACGAGGTGATTCAGCGACCTCGCGCAACAGCTGCCTTCGGCGCCGTCAACACGCTGACACAGGATGAATACCTCCATATTGCTAGTACAACCCCCCCGGAAGCCAAGTCCCTTTACCTCACCATTCTCAGAGAAATCTTCATCCTGCGAGTCCTTCACATCAACATCGTGGACCTGGCCTCACCGCGACACCAACGACTGGTACACCCCCACGCGTAAATTATTTACCGATTTTGCACCAAAACTAAGTGAGGCCCGTTAGATACTTTACGCGTCCCACTGTATGGTAGCTGAGCGCCCCCGATGTCGTTAGGAGACTATCCATGGATAGACTTTCCGCGACAGCTCAAGCCTCATGATGCGGTTAAGGATTTTACATGGATCTTTAGAGGATGTTGGTATTCTGCAGAAGGGGTAATGTTCGAAGAAGCTCAACGCACCGCCAATCAGTTCTGGCCCTGTGGCTAAGTTCAACACGCGACTTGTCATGCAGACCAACAAACCGCTTGCATCGATAGCTCAGACTTAAGCACTGAGTTTCCTTCCTAGTAGAGTCTACCCTAGGTCTTAAAGGGGGCGTGCTAGAGTGCTTCAAAATCGGAGCAAGCTTACCCAAGCATCAAGGGCATTGAAGCAATGGAATAACCACACTCGGGGGCCATTCTCACCTAACACACCACAGCTTGACAAACTTTCTTCTTGCCCCGGACGACCCGCAAATCCAAAGTGCCAATTGCAAGACGTCTATTTCCTCTCCCCCACTACACCATTCCAGGCTCCTTCGCAGGCACTCCGGGGAATTGCTCGTCATGCCTGCCCGCGATTACGCTAGTGCGTACGTGCATTACACTATCACAGCACCTAGCTCGTCTGCAAAGAGACCTAGGCTCGTGCAAGTCCAAGACCTTGGCGAGAAGTATTGTATAGGTAGGACGGCTCGGGCGGTCGTCAACGGGTGGAGCCGCCTCCTGTCTTGGAACCTACAAAGCGCCGTAACCCGCTATTCCACGTTATCTAGTGCATCTCCCGTCCGCCGCCTCCTTCCCGCCACCAAGTTCCCGCCCCTAACCTGGAAAGGATAAATTCACTCCGCCATCTCCCTCGCTCTCCTGTCCCACTTCTCGACCAACTCCACTCTCCCTCACTGCAGATACCCTGTGCTTCTTCGTTCTGGGAGCATGGCAGCGCTCGAGTCGCGCCCGCGGAGAGGGCATTGCGTGGGTTTCCCTCCCCACCAGCCGCTGCGCCCTCCAAGAAAATTCGCACCGTTCTTGCTGAAGGGGCTGCAGCACAGGCACCGCTAGGGATCATTCTTTGCTTCTGTTTGGGATCGTCGGCAATATTGAATAGGCCTTGTAGTCGAGGCGGTTATCCGGGATCGATGCCCCAACCACTTCAACATACGGGAGCTGCATTCAGACAGTTAGCACAGCTGGGTTAACGGGTAACTACATAGCATCAAAAATCGCTACCGAAAGGGATTCGAACACCATCCGAATACATAGACGCAATCCTTATCGCACCATCACCAACGTCACAGAAGAGACTCCACATTTGCTAGATCACCTTTCTGCCAGCGTCCGGGAGTCTCCCATGCAAGTTGAAATATCCAGAAGCATGCGGAGTTGGTCGTCTAAAGATTCTACCCGGCCACACCGAATCTCGCCTTCGTACTCCCCATATAGCCAATGTGTATAGGCTTGTTCCCTTCTACGATGTGTCGACTATCCAGATCCCCTCCGCCGACGAACGGAAGTTTACAAACTCCCGACACACGGTTCATTGGGTTTATTAGGTTAACGCCCTCAGATCTTTTCTCAGCTCCAAGAACCACAAAACCAAAGCTTCTACAACGCAACGACAGCCCCGCGACCCCTGATCTCCTCACGACCGCTCTTTACCGACCCTCTCTAGTGCCACTTGCCCATCTCAGTCCCACCGCCTCCTGGAATACCTAAGCTGTTGGGAAGTCACTTCACACTTTCCTCGCATCCCGCTTTCAGCATCCAATCACTCGCCACAATACAATACCTCCTACCATCCCGCACACCCCTGGGTGTCAATCCAATCCTGCATCTACTATTCCACAAGAAGACCTATAGCGCCTCTTCTGTCACATGGTATTACGCCATGCGCTTCGGCTGAACAAAAAAAATTTCGTTTCATGAACCGTGGCGTGGGAGTACATGAGAGTGTTGGTGGCGACCACTGACATGTTCTACGGCCGGGACCGAGCCTCCTTCCTCACCCTGCACTCCTTGTCCGTACTCCATTCTCTCCGTCGTCGCCCTCCGCCAACCAAAACATCAGATAGCAAGCCGCCCCTGCCTCTAATTCCTCCGAGAGGCTGCCGCTGTTGCAGGATGAGAGAAAAAGGCGGATAGTCGTTTGCATAGAAACCCCCAGGGCTCCCAGTTCGGAGGCCGGCGCTGATATTGGCCGTCAGAGATATCCATAGCATCTTCGAAAAAGCCAGTTCAGTCTTTGTCACAGCTACTACCCCCGCACTACGCGGCACGTCGTGGGTCTTCGCCCAATGCACAGGCTACGACCCTACAAAACACGACACCCGCCGCTGCATGTCAAGGCGAAATCCCCTCCGACCAAATCCTGCCCGCATCACCCCGCCCCATACCACTACACGTTCCTAGGTATGGAGGGGCCAGATTCGGAGCCGAATATAGAGATAAAATTGGACACTTGAAGACTATATCCAAGGATAGCGGGGGGGTAAGACTATCGCCTAGCCGGCGCGCCCGGCGGCCAAGAGAAGCCCGCACCCAGTTTTGAGAAAAAAAGTTAAACCCTAACAGTGCAATTGACCCTGACAGACACTCCATCAAGATGGAAGTCTTCCTTCGAAAAAGCCAACCGAGTCTCGCGGTGACGAACGATGGCATATGGCCCCGGCTCCACAATAGAGCAAGAGAAAGGCCGAGCTCAGGGGGTTCAGGCACTAGGGGCACGACCAAGGATGATCGGGCTTCATATGTCTCATGGATGCCATTTAGCACTCACCTCGGCGTTGAGTTTTGTGTGATAAATCTTTGTCGGTCCTTCAGCTGGATAGGGAGGTGCATTTGGCGGGCTGCATACCGCAAATGAGAGGCTAAAATTTTCTGGGGAAGCAGTCCAAGGGAATGAAGCTGCAAGTGTAGAAGTGGGAAGGGGGGCAGGCCTAAGTAGTTAGCGGAGATGTTATGTTAGAGACGGAGGAAATATCATCCTTCATTCATGCCGTATGGCAACTACAAAATCGCCGAAAGTTACAGATGTGTGAAAAGCGTTTGAAAGTGACAGCAGGATACACCCTTCAGTTCCACACCGAAACCTGCGGGGCAGCCTATACACACATCCCGCACGAAGTTGCTGCTGGAGGTTGAAACTCCGCAATTCAGAGGGCCCGTCTCTTCGGAGGCGCCACGCTTCTGGAAGATATCCACTCATTTCTGGCATACCCAAACACGCCTATCGCAGCATACAAATCCGTCCGTCATACACACACCCCCGAGACACATTACCCCGAACCCAATCGCATGCCCCCCCTTCTTCCGGTATCGAGTCCGAGCATTCGAAATTATATAGGGATATCATGAACATGCTCCCGTCGGGAGATTTCACGGGCGGTCCTAGCTCTTGGTTATGAGAGGTGAGACGAGGGGCCAATGGAGACGCGTAGGGCGCCGCGCTGTGGGTGGAGGTTAGTTCGGTCGCATGGAATTGCGGTGGGAAAGGCTTACAGCGCAGCCTTGGACTTCAAATCCCCACTCCGTCAAACTCCCCCATACATATCCCCCACATGTGCCCTCCAATCTCGTCGAACTCTATCCCCAACCCCTCAGGCTGATTCCGCGCCTACCCCGTACCGCAGAGATAGTCCTAGGGAGGGATGCCTTCCGGAGCGACAGCGGCTTACGGCGTTTCTAAGGCGGGCACGGCCTCGTGAGTAAATGTACTTAGGGTGTGTGGGTAAGTCTCTGCCCAGCAGCCATATACTCGCTTGCGCGTTGCTAGGCACAGACTTACCCTTGTTCCCTAAGTAGATACTGAGTACGGAGTAAATCGCCAAGGCCGAATAGAGTTTCGCTGTGCTCGCCGGTCACATGCCTACCACCAAGGGCCTCGCTCGTTAAGCTACCCCTCCACACTCAAGCTTTCGTGTCTTCCTCTCGTCAGGCTACCACCTCTCTCCATACTCAAGCTTCCGCGTCTTCCCTTCGCTCAAGCTTCGCGTCTTCCCCCGCCGCCAATCCACCATTTCCCTTCACTCTTAAGCTTTCGCGTCTTCCCCCACTCTCAAGCTTTCGCGTCCTCCGCCCGCCGTCAAGCCACCGCCTCCTCTCCACACCCAAGCCTCACGTCTCCTCCCCGCCGTGCGTTCGGTGTTTCCTTTCAATTTGAGCACCACTTCTCCCCAGCTGCCCATACAGGAAAACACCCTAATTCCTCCTCTCTAGATTTCACTTCTCGCCACCACATGCCACCCCAGCGACAAATCCATGCCCGCCGCAAACCCGCGACAGTGTCCATTTCGCCAGATTCGCCCACTTGCAACTTCATATTTGCATACCGAATCAATGTCGTCAAACCCCACTCGACACAACCTTAGACCGCACAGGACCTAGGTAATCGGCTTCGAATGGGATTGGACGGAAGGCTAGCTAATGCGAGATTTCCATACGACGGGCATCCATACCGCTTCCGCATCCTCAATGGCCCAAAAAAGCCGTACAACTAGATCAGAAGCCGCAAGGAGCTAACCTCGAACCGGCCTTAGATGGCGTAAAAGCAGCACCGAGCCCTACAGCACCGCGTCCCCCTAGAACCACTACCCACCAATATATAAGTTCTATATAAAGCTCGTCAGCTACGCGCATATGGTTTCGCGCGGGTCGATGCGGGGCTGCAGGAGAATTTCCAGCGATCCTCTCAGAGAGGTTTGAGCGGGCGCTTGGCGGCAGAGTTTAAGGTGTTGAATATGCTCCTTGGAGAAAACACGTTGAATAGCAGAGAAGACAATACTATTTTTCGATTTGGTAGCCCCATCTTCTACTATGCACCTGTCCAACCCCCATCTCGAAACCCTCACGAATTGCGGGGGATAGTTCTGCGCGTCGAGCCCACAAAGAAATGAATGGTTTCGGAATAAGCGCGACCCCATGTTCTTGAGCAGGTGTGGGATGCGATACGCATTGCCTTTCCTTAAATATTCCACCACTACGTCTACACCCAAAGAATAAAACGCTTGTGGAGATATGTAGTGTGTCTCAACGTATATCAAATATCTATACATAGGATAATACCCAGTCACAAAGAAAAGTAAACGGGAGTCCGCCCCGCCGAGTCTCGGTATAAGATGTCTAAACAACAAGCCTACAAAAACACGACGAACCGCGAAAACTCCTGTTACTTTATCAACAACTGCCGATCACCCCCCAATTTCTCTTAATTCGCCCCTTCCTCCTGCCTCCGCCCCCCCCAATTCAAACCCCGAATAACATAATTTGGCATCCTCCCCGCAGCCTCTACTCCAAATCTATCCTCCTGTAGTGGGACTACCGCTCCTATGGTTCAAAGACTCGAAAAGCTGTTGATTAATCCTCCCTATCCCACCACCGACCTGACCGTAGCGTCAAGCACGTTAAGGCCGCCGCAATAGATGCCGAAGATAGCGGTAAGAGCAGGGTCGGAAGTGAATAGTCAGAGAGCTTGTTATGTTTGTTTTGTCGGGAGGAAGCGGGGACGGAGACCGAGAGACGCCCCCACGCGCGCTACTATCCGGGCTCGTCGGCCTCGAAGAATCCATCGCACTATTCCCACCCCAACCAAACACACCATCAGGGATACTTGGCAGCGAGCTCGGGGCTAAGGACTGGATGAAAGAAGAAGCGCATCTCTTTGCGGACGGCCTGATGAGGCGGGAGTGGAGCTTTGGGCGGTGAGTGTGCAAGATGGAAGTTTTTTTAAGAGGGCGGCTGCTGCTATTGTGTCCTTGAGGGAGTGGCTGGGCTCAAGAGCGGAGGCTGGGGATGCCGGGGGGCGAAGACGTTGGTGACAATGTAGCCTTTCCAGACGCACTATCCAACTTCCGCCCACGACCCCCCTCCGCTCAAGTCGTATCAATCCGCTCGATCTGATCCGACGGATCCGCCAACACCCGACCAGGCCCCCTTCCGTTTCTGCACCACCGACCACCCCTCCACAAGCGTCTGTAGATAACAAGCGATGTGAAAATATCGCGATCGAAATCAAGACGTTACTCCACTATCATAGGTCACTTGCACTGAACCCGCCCACTATAGACGTCCCGCTTGGCCCTCGGGGGCGATGCGGGTGAAATTTGCTCTTGCTGAGTAACCAGATGACCATAAACATAAATGTTACCTAGCCCAGCCGTATGCGCGCGGGGATCTCCTGGTCCTGTAGACCATGAAGAAGGTTGACTCGCTAATGTAACTTGGATTCCAATCCAATCTAGCCCGCGATCCGTGCAGGCCATCAAGGCTTGGGCGACCATTTGAAATGTTGACTGTTGCTGCTCCCCAAGATAATCAAGTTGACCGTCAGGAGTTTGAATTGGCCAAATCCGCAAAACCCCTCCCCTCCTTGACAGAAGCACAGAAGGGAACGGTTATCCTGTTCACCGACGGAAAATCGAAGCAATCCACGCCGCCTTGGGGCTAGGCGATACGCCAACCCCCGCCCCTTCATACCGTTCCACATCCACTAGTTCTGTGTTTGTCTCATCCCAATATCCAAGCCTGCAAAACCACGCACAATGAGCCCTTACATCCGAAATGACTGTGTTCATATAATTTCGGTGCCACCATTCCGATCCCTTGTCATCGTTTGTTTCGCCGCGTGTGCTAAGCACGGATCAAAGCCACGCTCAAATAACTGTAAGAGCCTCTTTGCTCCCTCTCATCCTCGCGCCTTCACGCCTCTTCAATCGACCAGACTGTTCGACTTGTAGACCGATATTAGAGCAGATGCTATGGAGCACTATACTCCTAGCACAGCCAGCAGCTTATGACCAATCTGTCCAAATATCGAGGCTTAGACGAGTCGTGACCATGGCCTGATGCCTTCAAACAAATCGTGCTCCGGCTGCTGTATGGCAGGTGAGCGAACTATCTTCTGCCGGATCGTCTAATCGAACCTGCATCGAGAAAACGAGTTCTTGAATTGACCACTTAGGGGGCAATGTGGTATAGCCAACCCCCGTGTTACTTATGTTTGGGACAGCGGTATCCGGCGCTGCCGTTTACTCCCCTTCCCCTCGAAACTGGAAGTTCTTGCTGGAAGTTGGTGTTCTTAGTGAAGCTGCAGAACGCTTAAGGTAGTCCGGCTAAGAAAACGAGAGGCCTTGGCCGGCATGTAGAGATGATGAACGAGACAGTATAAATGGACTTTTCTATAGGCGGACGTCGGGGGATAGGCCACGAGGATATGCAGGGCCATCCAGAACTCAAAACAGCACCGGAGTCAACGTTATGGACAATTGCTGGAATGGTCATCTTACGTCTTGCTACTGTTCGTAGACCGATAGTGGACACTGCCGTCGATGGTGTAGGACGCCGATGGAACAGGCTTGGTTGCCTCAGGTGTGTTGCTTCCGTGGTGGACAGACCATATGTACCGGCCACATGGTGTGACTGATACAACTTCAATTCCACCAACCTTTTTTTCAAATTGGCCCTCCCCAGGCCCCCCCCTTTCCTCAATCTCGACCAAACCCGTCCACAGCCCCTCATGCTACCAGCTTCGGCTCCACGTCCTCAATATTAAAGACCAGGTATTAAAACTGATTTCGAAGGCGTGGAGGGGATCGTAAACAAGATGGAGGCAAAAGAGAGAGTGGGTGGCGACATTGCACTGCCTAAAGCCCCGATGTGCCAAGAGTCAGGTCGTCCGGCCAGAGCGTAGGATGGTGCAAAAAGCCCGACCAGTAGTGGCCGCTGTAATGTGACTCACTCCAGGGAGGAAATTCACCCGTCCCCACACGAGTCGTGCAGTTGACACTGTAGATATCCCTCGCCATTCCCATAACTCAATGCCAGCTTGTATCATATGCGCGAGGGCGTTGGTGTCCATCAAGCGGACCCAAACGAGGAGGCACGCTGTCCTTACCCTCTCGGCCAGGGCGCCGGTCGGATGGGCACTGTGGTCCAGGCCGATGAAGTAATACTACGTAACGAAGGTGAAGACGGAGATGAGTGTGTTCCAGAGGGACTCGGCCAGGACGTTGGACAACATGAAAACTTGCCAGGAATATACCTTGGCGGGACGCTCGCGGGCTCCGCAGAGGGGGGATTGGAGAAGAAAGTTGGGGATGATATGGGGACGACGTCAGATGAAAGGGTTCTAGGGGTGAGGGAGGGGTTAGGAATGTTAAAAAGCGGGGATGAGAGGAGGGGAGGATGTAGCGATGGGCTTGTAGGAAAGGCGGCATGCGGGGAAACATACAAGAGTAGAAAGATGCCAAATGTTTGATTCTGCAGGCCTTGGAGGGTTTGTCTGATTTGTAGAGGGGTAGGCCGTGGAAGAGACCCTGCAGAGGCAGTGATCAATTATCGCGCACGTATAAGCTGATGCCCAGAACAACGTACCATAAGAACCGATGACGCTGCGACCTCCGATACTACTCAATAACCCTCCTAGCTCGCTCCAAAAGCTGCACTCCCGCCACATTAACTGGTGCATTCTGCCCCAGTCTCTTCTTCATCTCTTCCAAGCCCCGATGATGGCCCCCCGCCAAACCTCGACCCAATCAATCTCTATTATCTACCCCGCGAGATTCCCCTCCCCCGAACACGGCCTCGCTCCATTCCTCTCAAAATAGCCCATAACGGCCGAGCACCGCTACCCAGCTCACTAAGATATACCATTTTTCTCTCAACCCAATGTAAAGCATACGACCAAACCGCCGAAAGAGCGTCGCGGATGATCCAGAGTATCAAGTGGCCGTGCGCAGCGAGCTTCTTGGGGGCGGCTGAGGGTCGACCACAACGTTTGGCCGTCGAGACCGAAGGCCCACTCATCCAGGAAGAGTAGCAGGTGCGGGTTGGTCGCGAGCTCGATCGAGATTGGTGAGTTTGTTTCGTTGCTTAACGTTCAAGCCTGCCCCCGAGGTTTAATCAGTCTCCGTTACGTCAAAATCGCCAACACAAGCTATCTAATTGGAGTTAACAATAACAAATAAATAAACCTACACCCTCCATCCCTAACAACCCAATAACACTCTCCAAACACCCCAGAACGCTTTCGCGCGGCCGCTGTTGCGAGCTGCAGGTCTAGTTGCGGACACACGTATCCGGTTTTGGGCTAGACTGTTGGCGTGCGGCAAAAAGCCGAAATTTAGCCGATAAAGAGGCTGACATGACATTTCCCCTAGTTCGAACGACCACGATTTGACCCTTTGGCTTTTGTCCAAAAATCCCGAAGCGAAAGCAGAGCCTCCTCCAGCGTTCACTTTCGGTTTCAGGTTTCAATTTGGCCTTCGTGGTATCGCCATTGAAATATCAGAGTACATTTCTAAGTACATGGATGATAGCCTACAGTTGTCAAAGTTCACCTTATCTCTCACTGCGGATTGCACGACGCGCACAGCGATATGGTGCCTGAGAGAAAAGCTAATTCCTGGGAGCGCTGTCCCCACATCCGGCACAATAGCCCTTCCCACAACACACGCCAGGCCGGCAAGGGCCTTTTACTCAACACTGTTGTAAGTAGTGCCCGTGTGTCGCCTGTGTTTCGGATAAACGGCATTGTAACTACGAACGCATGATCTATGCGCATATAGTATGTAATCCATACTATATGCGATGGCCGGAGGCTGCTGGTTCCAGCCCCTATCCACTCTTTTCTTTTCGCATTCTGGGGAGTGCCAATAAATATCCATGAGTAGGGGGCAGTGCCTCGTAGCTAGCTAGAGCTATATATGCTCAATACAATCGTTTTATGCCCCCGTCGCCCGCTGATCCCTCTCCAACAAACACACATTCCATTTCCAAGCTGAGCTTTCCGACCCCCGTTCCCACCCCCACAAACAAAGTAACTTTGTAAAAAGGATCGCTAGGAGACACTTAATTCGTATTCTAGACTATGGCCATCGCTAGCCTCTATATACTACATGTGGCAATTCTGGTTGTGTGGCCTCGCCACTATGTTAAGTGGGTTCGCCACCACATCGCCACTAAGACTCAGGGGCTGAGGTGGCGAGGGATCGCCACCCCAACAACTCCAACAAACTTAGACTTATATCTCATCTCAGCCTCCCTTCACTACCCTCACGAGTGCAACCCAGCACCACAGTTCGTTTCAAATTCCAGTCCCAATGTATTGGATTTCCCTTCAAGCTCTTGGAGACCTGTTCAAACGCTCACGGGAAAGCTATTCGATGTCTCATCAATGACTGCGCGGTCGGTAACTCGATTGTCGTGCTGAGTGGCATATTGTCAGATAAGACTCTGGTAGTCCAGGCACGGAGGGATATATTGGCATACGAAGCAAAACGCCAGATATGTCTAGAAGGCCGAGGGATTGCCTGTGGACGTCCGCATCGTACGCCCCAGCCATGCCCACATGACTAGGGGATGTGAACCATAGCGTATCAACCCTCCGCTCTTGTTTCTCAGAGCATATCTTGGAATCGCCTAATTGTTGTAGCGGACGATTTTCAATTTACTATGGCCATTCAGGCCCACTTATAGAACTCGCTGGGGGTCTCCTTCGGAGACCCCGAGGGGCCGTGCGTCGCCCCCAAACGCTGGTGAGACGAAAACTCCAACACTAATGGACAGGTCTCTCGGCGGAGACTCGGACATTGGTAGCCGCAAGTAGGCTTTTTGGAACAGCTTTACGAGCACGGAAGGTGTTTGCAGGTTGATGCGTAGGGCTTTTATGCAGTTACCTTAATGCTTAAGATCCCAAGTACAATCCCGAAAGCACAGCACACATGCATCGTGGCATTTCTTGCCGCGCCAAAAGTGCACACGTCGGCCCCAAGCTTGATTAGCAAGAGCCTTGTGGGATATCCTGAGGGCAATGCAAAGCGTGGGATAGCTGAGCAATTAATATGATAGTAGAGTAAGGACAGAGGATATTCACCTCACAGGGAGAGAAGCAAAGACTGCGGTCTTCGCAATCATGAAACTGCTTAGGACGGTACATTTGCGGGTCCCATGTCGACACCCGTATATCTTAGCGCAATTGTAATGCTGCACTGTTGTAGACTAATCTCTACTTGCTGTGATATCGGTGACATCGGCGGCCGCATGCGGAAATAACTGCAGAGCCCTAGGCACTTAGTTAGACTGGTAAGACATCTATAGCTAAGGATGTCCAAAGCGTGATAGCAACCTAGCACCTTTTTGGTGCAGAAATTGTACACATGGCCTTGGAAAGGCCCTTGCTTCGATAGCAGCAGAGTTAATCATTGCAGCAGCGCAAAGCGACTCTATATCTTGGCCTTAGTGTTGCAACAACCGCAGGGATAAACAGTCACCTCGGCACCCATGACCACAGAGGCTAAAGAGTCCCTCGCAAACTTGAAGAAAATTGAAGACCTTAGGCATGGCATCGGAATGGCATATTGCTGAATGTCAATAGCCGCAATTATTAAGTCGTCACTCTCATCTATGGTATTCGCCAAGTCTCCCTCGGGGGATACATCATCGAGTGTTAACAATCGCAGGATTCGCCAGATGAACATCATTATCGAACGGCCGGTGAGCATTGTTGAGAAACGAACGACTTGGTTCAGTTATGGTTACAAGAGAGTGACAAGCTAAAATTCTTATATCAGCTCGCTCAGCAAACTCCTAAGCTTCTGCATACCTTATGACTCAACCAGTAAGTCATACTGCCTTCTGCCTAATGCCGAATCATGGCTGACTACTAACAAGTATTACGTCTTTATGGTAAAGAGTTGCCAAGAAGTCTCCATAGCAGGCAAGAAACTCCACAACAGAGCTCATGACCATTTCTACATTCTTTCTCTCCCTGCTCTTGTACCAGTCTATTTTATGCCCCTGGAGGCTTCTTTTGCCTTGTTGAACAGAATGGTTTTCTATTGACTATAGCTTCAAAGAAGCTTTATATAGAAAATAGTAGTGATATCACTAATATGGTCATTGTCATTTCTTGTCACTACTATAACATGACAGAGGTAATTTCCAACATACCTCTCTTGCATTACAAGATAGAAGTTGATCAAACATGATAATTACAAGGAATTATTCTTATATTGGTTTACTATAAGTTTTCTATCAATAAAACAATCTAAATATGACAATATGAAGACCTATACCTTGTACTAGTTAACCTAATCATAGTAAACATTTATTATCTCTCTTCTACTAGATGTATTATAAAAGAATCAATAAAAAACACTTAATATATTCTCTAGACTATAGTCATTGCTAGCCTCTGTATATTACTTGCAGTTGTATAGCTTTACTACTATGTTAAGTAAATTTAATACTACATTATTACTTTAATAACTTTAATATCTTTACTTATTTAAAGATTGCTAAAGTCTAGTAATTACTTTTATTATTTTCAATTTCTATATCCTTATCAAATCTCTTATTGTTTCCAAGTAAATTATTATTATAAACATTTTAAGCCCTAAGCCACAAGACACTACAGATACAAGAGTGGTATAGAAACTATTAGATTGAATTGCAAATAAAGCTCTATTGAGTATAGTATATGACCAAGAGAGCTAATTATTAAATACAAATAATAATAAGACTTCTCAGAATGTAGAACCCATAGTGGCAAAATGTAGGCTATCAAGTCTACACACCGTATGCTATATGTAACAAATGAAAAATATGAGACAAAAACCCTTGTAAAGCAGTTTTCACTTAATGAACTCAGCTAGCTCTACAATACCAAGAGAGCTATATAAGAAGTGATTGACAAATCATGAAAACTTATAGCCAAGAACTAGTTAAGTGTAATTCAGGAGAAAGAGCTAATAAATCCCTAACCAGCTGAGGTAGCTGAAGATGTATCAGTAAGAAGTAATGAATTGTGCAGTATTTATATGTAAGTAAGAGAAATATGAATTATATAGTAACTTAGATTTTCTTATTTAGAATTTAAGTTATAAGTCATATCTTAGTATAATTGTAATGTAGTATATAATTATCCAATAGTAGGTAATCAGTGACTTAAGGAAGAACTTATTATAATATACCTTACTACTATAGTTAGAATATCTTTAACAGCTAAATCAACTATAGAAATACTTATATGTAATTAAGATAAGTATACTGATACCCCTAACCAACTAAGTGGCAGAATATTACTTCAGCTGATATGGTGTTGAAATTCTCAACAAGGCTGACAAATCTCAAAGTTACCTACATAGCCATAGAACAGTCATATATAATTAGTATCTTATGTTTCTATATAGTTAATTGAAATAGTAATTAATAAATTCTTTTCTATACTATAGCTTCTAACTACTCTATTTAATTGTGACTACAATTTCAATCTTATAAGAATAATAGCTTATAGAAGAGTTACTATGAAATGTACTTGAAAAGTAATGAAAAGCACTTTTTTCTTCATTAAATGTATTATTTAAAAGTTTATTACTTAGCAATTAAGTTATATTATTTAAGATATTAAAAAATATAATTATATACTACTTTGTTAAATTCTAGCTAAAAAGTGATTCTAGTCACCAACAACAAAACTCTATTTACAAATTAAGTTATTTAAAAGAATTAAGTCTAAGTAATGCATGCTAGTATTGCTTATCTCATAATATTCAAAGCCTTCACTATTACAATTACAGGAGAGAAATTTTAAAGTAATAAGAAAAGCTCTAATTCTTAATCCTAATATAACTTTATAACTTTACTTATACTCATCTCTGTTCTATAAGCTTAGTTATAAAGATTATATGTATTAAACTACTAGCAATTAACTAAAGTAGTATTAAGTATTTAGAGAAGCTGCAGAATTATTTCTTCAAAAAAGTAATTACTTTATAGATATTGATATTCTACTGCATTTATTCATTTTAAACTTATTGAAAATTTTATAACTGTATATTGTTTAATATATTTGAATGATCTTAAAAGCTTTATTTTAAAAGATTTGCATACCTAAAAACTGCTATACATTTACTAAATCTGTCATATTATATTTTTTAGAAAGTTGAAGTTTTAACTTATAGGATTTTCTTTTTTTTTAAATATAAGATTATTATTAATAAATAGTAAGAGTAAATTATTAGTATTTATATAAAGATTAAGATCTGCTATAAAGTTTTATAAGTCAATGCTTTGCAGAAATATATTAATCTTCTAATACTAAGCTTATAATACTTATTTAAGGTTATATATTATTTTATGATGTTTATAAACTATATTCTTTTACTAAATTTATTCTAATAAAGATATATAAACTTCTTTCTTAATTTTGGGGTATAGAAATGCTAATTTAATATCTATTTAATATATCACTCAGTTTTCTTAGGCTGTATTTACTAGAAAAATATAAATTATTTTAAACATAGCAATAAAGTTAAAAGTCTTATTATAGTCAATACTTTCTCTTTACTCATATTTCTTTATAACAAGTTTTACTTTAAACCTAATAAAGTTATTAACATTAATTTTCTTAGAAATCCACTTTTATATAATAGCCTTTTTGTCTAATAATAGTTTCTTAAAACTTTTAATAGAGTTTCTCTATAAGAATGCATATTTCTTATTAATAGTCTTTTACTATTAAATATTATTAATACCTTCTATTATATCTGTTATATGCTATTGGTGGATATATGCCATTCCCGAAAGATATACACATTCTACGAATAATGTATGCTGTTCATGAAGGGTGTATCTTATTCGTAAATAATATACATCTTCTTCAATAGTATATGTCAATGAACTATGTACACCACTTGTAGATGTGCTATATCAGTGAGTTGTAGATGTAGATAATTGTCAACGAAAATTTAAGTAAATCTTCTTCCTTTGTGCCTCTGTAATTCCTTGAACAGTAATTACTCTTTTATCCCTGAAATCACGAAATCCATTCATACTTAAGCAAGTTATAGTCTCTCTAACCAACCAACTATTGAAGTCTTTCTCTAGTAATGCTAGAGAGATACTTTTGCAGTCTATTTTGTTGAGAATTTCCCCAAGTATCACATTACAGCTACAGAAAAAAAAGATATCATTTTCTGGCTTACAAATGTTTTTTGACATCTCAACAATCCAAAGGAGTTTAAAGCTTGATTCTATATTAAGCAGACCTTTTTTTGGGATGCAGAAAAACGTGTTCTATATGCCTTAGCTACTGAAAAGTACCCTCAGGAGCATAAGGTAGTAATAAAGTTAAGAATTCTTGAGGTTATTGCATGTGAGTATGATATAATAGATCATGCTGAAATAGATACCACTTGAAAAGCTATTAATAGTTACTGCTATGAAATAGTAAGGGAGGAGGTTTGCCAGGCCATCAAGAAGTGTCAGATATGTGACAGAAAAGCTTCCAATAGGTCTAGGAGTCTACTTACTCTTATTCTAGTTAAGCATCTATTTGAGCAAGTGTAGGTGGATATTATTGATTTCAGGGATAACTCAAATGGCCAGTATAAGTAAGTTCTACATGCTAAGGACCATTTCAGCAAGTACTGTCAACTATATTCTCTACCAAACAAGTAGGCAGTCACAGTAGCAAGAACGATGGCAGAATGAATAGAGGCATTTGAAACGTCAAAGATTATGTAGTCTGATAATGAAAAAAAGTTTAAGAAAGTCATGAGGGAGCTTCTGCTTCGTCATGGAATCAAGATAATCAATAGCAGACCTAGAACTCCAAGGACTCAGGAGCTAGTGGAGCAAGCTAATGGGACTGTCAAACGAAAAATTTTAATTTAGAAGCGACTTAATAGAACAGCAGGCTGGGCAGAAGGACTTTCCCTCATGGCTCTACAGATTAACTGAACTGTCCAGAAGACCATAAAAACTTCATATGAGGTGGTCTTTGGGAGAGAAGCAAGGTAAGAGAAAAAGATGCCTTTGAATGAGTACTTTTCAGTGGAGATTGAGGCGGAGAAGGTAAAGGAAAAAGACTGAGGGAACCTTAAAATAATGGCTCACCTTGCTGGATCTATAGAGACTAATGAGAATATCTAAAGACTTCTTCAGCAGAAAGCAGAGCTGGAAGAAGTAGTTATAAATACACTTTCTCTCCTTAGTAGCAACAACTTCCCTACAGAACTACTTCTAATTGATTTAGAGCTTCTACGACTTGATCAGGAGCAGAGAGAGCACCAGTATGCAGCTATTAGGATCAACTAGGCTCAAGCAAATGCTAAAGCAATTTGACAATACAGCAAAAAATATACTATTGAGGTCTTCTCCAAGAGTAATAAAGTGAGTATTGTGGTTTCAAGGCTAGACAGAACATCTACAGATGATGAGAGAGTGTTTGACAAGGTTCTGGATATGCTACAGCATGATTGATATGAGATTGGAACTCTATATGGTGTGCTGGATTGCCTGTACCCTACCAATCAACTTTTATCTCTAGACAAGTCAATTGAAGTCAACATTTCCTCAGATTATCTTCCCAGTGTCACTTTGCACTTTGTAGCACTTTGTGACAATCTGACTTCGATGAGATCTCGTTTTCTAGTTTGTCTTGGTGTTTAGGTATACAGCGTGGTGTTTTTTGGGTAATCGTGAGACAGATATGTTGGTCTCGTATACTAAGATAGCTAAACGGTCCTACTGCAACTTATATCAAAGAATATCTTAGGCGATGATTCTTGATACAAAGCTTATATTGCTAAACTAACAAAACTTTCAGTGAAGAGGAAAGGAAAGATACTTTCCCTGAAACTCTAATACAATATTTATAGCTGCCTCTTTACTGATCTCTTGGCTACCTGCCAATGAGTAACTCATACTATTTAGGGTATTCTATCCTTGGCGTAACTCACTTCTGACTCACACCAAGTCCAATAATGAAACTTAAGTTGTCGTGACTCATAATTTTCCATCTATACCCAAGCTACCCACTATACTCAGCTAACGTGTTCTTCAGCTACTAAGTATTCTTCAGCTCTCTTGGTTCCTAACCTACAACCAACGGTTCTTTACCTGTAGGTTGTGGTGGTTCCTGTTGGCCGGTTGCTTCCTGGCTAGACTCTTTAGCAGTAGCATAGCTGGTTGAGGTCGTTGCTTTAACAGGGGTACAGGTAATTTATTGGGTTGCTGCGGGTTGTGCTCTCAGTGCTGAGGGTGCTAATTGTGTGAACTCTTGTTCTGGCCCCCATACTTCCATGGCAAGTGCTGCTCATCTTCATATTTGGTTCATTTTTACTAAGCCGTTTGAGCCATCCATGTCCCATAGGCTTGCAATCCGGTCCAATGGTTTCTGCGCCATTCTTGTGTCTGTGGCATTCCTGATGAGGCTCAGGATGTCTGTGATACACTTCAGGAAAACTCTTCTATATTTACAGTAGTTTATTGTGATTGCAAGAAAGACTGCTTCTGTGACGATCTGACTCTGATAAGATTTTATCTTCTAGTTTATCTTAGTGTTCGGGTATATGGCATAACGTTCTTTGGGTGACCGTGGGACAGGTATATTAGTTCCATATACTAAGATAGCAAAATGGTCCTGCTACAACTATATCGAAAGATATTCTTGAGCAATGGTTCTTGATACAAAGCTTATATTGCTAAACTAACAAGACTTTCAGTGAAGAGGAAAGGAAAGATACTTTCCCTGAGATCCTAATGCTATATTTATAGTTGCCTCTTCACTAACTTCTTGGCTACCTGCCAACGGGCGACTCATACCTGACTCATGCCAAGTCCACTAATGAAACTTAAGTTATCATGACTCACAATTCTCCATCCATACCTGAGCTGCACACTACACCCAGCTGATGTGTCCTTCAGCTGCCAATTGTTCTTCAGCTCTCTTGGTCCTTTATCCACGACCAACGGTTTCTTGTCTGTAGGTCATGGTAGTTCCTGTTGGCTGATTGCTTCCTGACTAGACTCCTTGGCAGTAGTGTAGCTAGCTAAGGCCGTTGCCTTGATAGGGGTATGGATGATTTATTGAGTTACCATAGGTCGCGCTCTCAGCGCTGAGGGCACTGATTATGCAAGTCCTTGTTCTGGCCCCCACGTTCCTTTGGCAAGTGCCGTCCGTTCTTGTATTCGGTTCATTCTTGTTAAGCCATTCAAGCTTTCCGTGTTCCACAGGCTAGCAATCTAGTCCAATAGTTTACATTTATGTGGCTAACTGGGATTATTACCTTAATTAGGATGTAAGTAATTTATTGACTTACTGCAAGTTGCTTTCTTAGTATTGAGAGTACTAATTCCATAGACTTTGCTTTAGTCTCTACTTGCTTTTGGTAAGTAAAGTTTATTCTTGTATTTAGTTTATCCTTACTAAATCATATGTGCTATTTTTAATTCTATAGAGATATAATTTAATTAAATAGTTATATCGTTACTCTTATATTTATAACACTCTCTTGATAAAGCTTAGAATATTCATGACATTTAGCCAATTTCTTGATTTGACAAGCATTCTCTTTATACCTTGATTTAAGATAATATCAATACTGTAATTGATTTTACTTTTAATAAAACTAATGAAATTGCTCTCTTTTACTCTATTTTGTATAGTTTATATTTCTATTACCTCTATTTTTACTCTATCTTTAACTCTATTCTTGTCTTTTAAGATTATATTTAGCATTTTTCCTAATGAAGAAAGTATTGCTAATTAATATTTCAGTCTTCTTTTCCTATAGTTTACTTTTATGATTAATAAGAGTATTAATAATATAGTCTAATTGTAACAATAAAGGTTTCAAGTATCATGAGATAGATAATACTAATGTATACTACTTGAACTTCAGTATTCAAGATAACTTGATTTGTAGATGTAGTATTCTCATCATTAAGAACCAGAATCACTTTTCAGCTGAAATTTAACAAAGTAGCATATAATTATATCTTTCAATACTTTTAACAATAAAATTTAAATTACTAAGTAAAAGACTTCTAAATAATATATTTGATGAAAGAAGAGAAAAAGTACTTTCTATTGCCCTCCAAATACTTTTCATAATAGCTTGTCATAAATATTCTAAACTTTACTAGAATAATACCACAAATATAGGAGTGGTGTTAGTTCCTATTAGATCAGATTGTGAATTCACAGAATTAGGGACAGCATATATGGTTTGACAAGAATAACTAAATATGAGAATAATGGCATTTGCTAGAGGTAAGTGAAGGCCAAAGTAGAGTTTTCATAGTTAATACTCTCAGCACTGAAAGTGCCACTCATAGTAACTTAATAAATCATCTACTTTCTAGTTAAGACAATGACCTCAACTAGCTATATGAATGTTAAGCAATCTAATTGAGAGGTGATTAACTATAAGAAAGCTTTACAGACTACAGGACTTAGAATCTTTGAACGTAGACGAAGAACTAAGAAAGCTAAAAGATACTTAGTAACTAAAGCACATATTAGTTAGGTATAGTAGACAGCTCAAGTATAGATAGAGAGTAATGAGTTATGATGACTTAGGTTCTATTATTAGACTCTATATGAGTTATGTTATAAGTCATGCCAAGAAGTATGTATATTATGTGGTATAAGTTATCTATTAGCAGATAGCCAAGAGATCAATGAAGAAGTAGCTATAAATACTGCATTAGAATCTTAAGAAAAGTATCTTTCTTTCTTTCTTCACTAAATATCTTGTTAGTTTAGCAACTATACTTTGTATCAAGAATTATCGCCTAAAATATTATTTAACATAGTTGCAGCAGAATTATTTTATTATCATAATATATAGAACTAACATAACTGTCCCATAGTTACTCTATGAATGTCTTGCCATATATCTAAATACTCAAAACAAATTAGAAGATAAGACACTATTGAAGTTAGATTATTACAGTTATATATTTAAGGAAATAATATCAAAGAACTAGAAGTAAGAGGGACTGAAACATATATCAAGAAATATATAACTATAAAAGTATATTAATAAAGAGAATTCTTCAAAATATATATCAGATAAAAGTTTAAGAGATAACATTGACATAAGAAAGCCTTTGAAAAATTTCTAGTTAAGTAAGGAAGAGATACATAATACTGTTTATCATGCTATCTCTAATTAAGCTCAACAGTGAGCTAGAGTATAACTATTAAGTTACAACTTAAATTCTCAAAGAAGTCTTTTTCCCACCACTTTCAGAAGTAAATCTTTCAAATATAAAACACTAATTTTACTAAGACCTAGTAAATCTGCTCTTTATAACAGAGGAGAAAGTTTAGAAAGTAATTAAAAGTATAGTATCGAAGAAAGTACTTGAAAGAAATGAAATACTAGCATATGTTTTGCAACAATTACTTTTATAAATTTAAATATACTTGATACTATTGTTCAATATATGTATAGACCTACAGTACTATTTTAAGTACTTTAGACAATCCAATATAGTGGTACTCCCTAATTAGAGAAGAGAGACTACATTAAAGTAAAATTCTATAAACTAATTATATTACTTAATATATTAAGTGGAGTATGGAGGCTAAGCATAAAAGTCTTCAGACTCTTAACTAAAGTCCAGTTAAGCGACCTCACCAAAACATTTTCCTGCACCCCCACAAAATGCCTGGTCGCATAACACCAATAACTCTTTGTGCGCAAGCCTTTGCGCTGCTAGAAGAAGGCATCTCTATATCTAAAATTTAAGAGTTTACTCAGTTATCCAAGTTTACAATCTATCGCATTAAACAAATTGCTTATGAGCGAAGCTATAATCCTGAAATAAGCAGAGAGTTTAAAGACAAGTTTTTCACAGATATACCCTGCTCCAGAAGGCTGAAGGTTATTACAGAAGAAAGTTTCTCAAAGGTCCTAGAAATAGTGCGCACAAGTAGAGAAGGACGAGAGATGTCTGTAAAAGAAATAGGGTATAAAGTGGGCATATCAAAAGACTTAACATTATGGGTTCTACATACTCATGGGTTACGAAAATGGAAGCATACTTGGAAGTCTGGCTTAACTACAGAAATGAAAAAGGTACAATATGAATTTACAGTGAAACATAAGGACTGGACACTTGAAGATTGAAAAAATGTCATATAGTCTGATGAGACAAGTGTAATGTTAGGGCATAGACGTGGTATGGTAAGAGTTTGGAGAACTAAAGAAGAACGGTATAACAGTACAGTCATTAAAACTCGATGGAAAAAGGCATCAAAATTCATGTTCTGAGACTGTTTTTCATATAATAAAAAGGGTCTGATGTACATTTGAACTCCGGAGACGGCACAAGAGTGACAAGCAGCAGACAGAGAACTGGAGATAATCAATACTATCTATGAACCTCAACTCAAAACTGAATGGGAACTTAATAAAACTATACAACGTCTAAATCTTAAATGACAGCCTGCCGATAGAAAACCAGTATGGAGATTTTCTGAAAAGACTGGAAAACTTATTAGAAAGTTGAAATCAGGAGACATCAATTGGTATCGATACGGCAGAGTCATTCTTATGAAGAAACTTCTTCCATTTGCAAAAGAATGTGCGAAAGACAGATCAAAAATGATTATACAAGAAAATAATGCTCCAGCTCATGCACATCGAGCTCAGGCAAAAATCTATAACATATTCGGTGTCCAGCGACTTTTATGACCTGGAAACTCTCCAGATCTCAACATGATTAAGTCGTCTTAGGCTTACTTGAAGAAAGTAACTACTAAAACTAGCCCTCTTAAAACACAAAGTGAGGCAGTCAATGTATGGTCTAAGGCATGAAGAGATCTTGAGCAAAGTAGAATTCAGCGGTGGATTGAGCGCATAGTTAATCACTTGGAAACAGTTCAGCTTTTAGAAGGTGGAAATCACTATCGTGAGGGTCATGCTTAACTAGCTGCTTAACTAGACTTTAGTGATACGACACCTAAGTGAGTTGTCCGAAGACTTTTGCACTCAGCCTCCGTACTAGAATCAATAATAGTATTGTGAATAACTTATCTAGTCGAAAAATACTAACTTTTACCAAAAGACTAACTAGGAAAAAAGAAAATGACATTAATAAATTATACTTTACATGGTTTAGCAGAATATATTTATTAAATATAGAATAAAGAATAAGTGGTAAGTTTCTTGCTACTTGATGTAGTAGAGACTTATAACTATTTTTCTTATAACAAGTTAATACACAATTTCCAGAAGCAAAAAATAGATAGAAAGATAATTAAATAAATAATAAGCTTCCTAAGAGATAGAATGATATTGTGATATACCTTACTACTAACATTAAAAGATTCTTAACTAGATTGAACAGGTATTGTGATATCCTTAAATAACTGAGTAGCAAAATGCCACCTTGCCTAAAATGGTAAAGAAGTTCTCAGCATAATCAAAGAGCTTCAGAAATTGCCGATATAGTTATAGATAGTTATGTATAAGTAATTTTCTTACTCTACATAGTTAATCTACAGTCAAGTTTATTTTATTATATTTTATTTTATTTTATACTATAGCCTCTACTTACTTTATTTACAATTGTGACTACAATTCCAACTCTGTAATAAGTATAATCTATAACAGATTATGAGCCCAGTAGTAACTTGAGAATATTAAGACTCCAGTAAAATAGGTAAGGCTAAAAACTCCTTACAGAGTATCTTGACTACTCTAGCTAATATAATTGCAACTCTTGTTAGCACTACCACAATTGAAATTGCAAGGCCAAGATATGAAGGAATAGGACTTAAGCTTACATATATAATGTCATGACTTAATAAGAAGAATTATATTAATTGGTCTATAAAGACCAAAATTCTTCTTAATATTCAGGATGTTTGAACAATTATCAGTAATAAATAAAGGCAGCCAGATAAGAGAGCTACTACAGAAGTAATTTAGAGCTGAAGACAATACAATTGTATAGTACAAGCTATTCTCAGTAAATCAATTAACAAAAATGAATACAGACTTATAAGAAGCATTAGAAATACTATGAAGGCCTGAATAAAGCTTTATAATATCTACTGGCTAGGTAAGAAATAGACTTATTATCAAATTATAATAAAAATTATAAGACTTTAGACCAAGAGTAATATAATAATTCAAGAGGTATTGCAGAAACTTAATGACATTTGGAATTAACTGAAGAATATTTAATACAAGGACTCAAAGTAGTACTGAAAGTATTTTAAAATTTGTCCATTAATTAATATATTATCCTCTGAATATGAGTATATCATAGTCAATATGTAAACTATAGTTAACTTGATATATAATAAAGTGGTTTAATAACTATGCCATGAAGAACTTCAGTATAAAAATTGTTAAAAAGAGGATTATAATATAATTATGAAGATGATTGAGCTGATGAAGAAAAGCAATAACAGGAAGTAATACAAGACTTAGAAATGCTATTATTGTCACAATAAAATATTTAAAGAAGAACTACTTGGTGCTTAAACATAAGTAGAAAGTATAGAAGAATATCAATAAATCCAAACCAATGATTAATAGCAAGATAAGTACTATAATTAATCCTGAATAACTTACTAAACTGCTAGTAGTAAAGTATAATAATAATTTAGGCCTGAGTATCTAGTTTATGAACTCAGGGGCTATCAAGTATATCATAGGTGACAGAAATCATTTTACTATGTATATACCCATTTAGGGGCAGAATTTGAAAATTACTAATAAGTAGTACCTTACAGTTAAAGTTAAAGAAAATATCATAGTTCAAGGAGTAAAGAGATTGATATTAGTAAATGTCTAATATGTTTTAGAAATTATAAATAATCCAGTATTATTAAGCTAATATGATGATTTAACTCCGATAAGGTCTTGTCTCCTAGTTTATCTTGGTGTTTAAGTATACGGTGTAGTGTTCTTTAGATGATCGTAGTACAGATATGTTAGTCCCATATACTGAGATAGCAAAACAGTCCTGCTGCAACTATATCAAAAGATATCTTTGGGCGATGATTCTTAGTACAAAGCTTATATTGCTAAACTAACAAGACTTTCAGTGAAGAGAAAAGGAAAAATACTTTCCCTAAGATCCTAATACTATATTTATACCTGTCTCTTCACTGATCTCTTGGCCACCTGCCAATAGGCAACTCATACCACTTGAGATATCTTTTCCTCAATGTGACTCATACCTAACTCAGGTTGAGTCCACTAATGAAACCTAAGTCATTATAACTCACAACTATCCTTCCATACTTGAGCTGCCCACTACACCCAGCTGACATGTTTTTTAGTTATCAAGTATTCTTCAACTCTCTTGATCCTTCACCCACGACCAACGGTTTCTCGTCTGTAGATTGTGGTAGTTCTTGTTGACCGGTCGCTTTCTGGCTAGACTCCTTAGCAGTAGTATAGCTGGCTGAGGTCGTTGCCTTGACAGGGGTGTGGGTGATTTATTGAGTTGCCACGGGTCACGCTCTCAGCACTGAGAGCACTGATTGCTCAAACCCTTTTTATGGCCTCCACGTTCTCTTGGCAAGTGCCATCTATCCCCGTATTCAGTTCATCCTTGCTGAGCCATTCAAGCTATTTATGTCCCATAGACTAGCAATCTGGTCCAATGGTTCTAACACCACTCTTATGTCCGTGGTGTTCCTGATGAGGCTTGAGATGTCCATGACAGCTAGCTAAACTGCTTAGCAATCATATGACTAGCTGAAATTATTATCTTAACTTGGGTTTAGGTAATTTATTAAGTTATCACAGGTCATGCCCTTAGCGCTGAGAGCATTGATTATATAAACTCTGCTTTGACCTACACTTACCCACAATAAGTATCATCTGTTCTCATATTCAATTCATCCTTATCAAGTTATATGTACCATTTTTAACTTTATGGGTCTGCGATTTAGTTCAATGATAATAGTGTTATTCTTATATCTGTAGCATTTCTAGTAAGACTTGAAATATTTATGACACATACTGACTTCTAAAAATTGAAGGTTAGTATTATATGCTAATAATAATAGACAATTACTCTAAGAAGACCTGAATTTTTATTACAGAAATGAAAAGCATTATTAAAAGTATAGCAGAAGTATACCAAAGCCAAAATTAGGTAATAAATACCTGCAATATGCTGTAACAATGTCTCTGAACTGAAGAAACTTTTAGAATTAATTCAAAACCATAGCAGTATCATAGGACTCATAGTATTATATACTTTTGAATAAAATGAAGAGGCTGAGTACATTAATAGGACAGTTATTGAAAAGGCAAAAGCAATACTAATTAACTAAGATTTACCATAAAGGCTTTGGCTAGAAGTTATGAAAATGGCAACCTATTAACAGAATCAAATACTAGTCCAGAGTAATAATAAAACCTCTAACGAACTGTAGATAGACTAAAGACCAAATCTCTTCTATTCGCAAGGTTTTAAATATAACACATATACTCTCATACTTAGAACTCTATATAATAAGTTCTAGAAAAATTCAAGAAAATGTTTACTTATCAGGTATGGCAATACAGTTGCCTATTATTATCTATAGAACTCAGATACCAAGGATGTATTGACAGTTACAAATGTAATTTTCAATAAGCCGAAATCTACAGAAATAAGAATTCTAAATCAGGCTATAAATAGAGAAACTCCACTAAAGGAAGAATTTCAGAAATATAATAGCAAAAATACTTAAGAAGCAAATGTTGTAGTCTCATACTCAGTGGCAGTTCAGAAGTAAGCATAATATTATAAGTATTTATACTAGGCACTAAACAGACTAACTATAAAGAAACTCTAGAATTAAAAGTACAGTTTACAAAAACAATTCAGTAAAGTACTTAAGTATGCTAACTAACAAGCAAGATAGTTAAAAGTATGTACTTAATAGTCACACCAGATATCTAGAAACTACAAATATATATAGAAGTAATAAGAGACTCTATTTATAGAAAGCAGTAAGAGTGTAGTGACGAAGACTTCATATATTATAAAATAGATATGTTGGAAAGAGATTATTAGGAAATACTTAATATGTATTCCAAAATATAGCTATCACTGGCCTTTATATACTATATATGACAATTTTAATTATATAACATCACCACTATTGTCACAAATATCTCAAGACTTATCAGAAATGCCATAGATATAGGAGTGGCACTGGAACCATTAGACTGAATTATGAGCCTGTGGAATGTGGACGGCTCGGCAAGGATGAACCAAATATAAGGATGGATGGCACTTACCGTGGGTGAGTGGGGGTCAAAGCAGGGGTTTATGCAATCAGCGCCCTCAGCACTGAGAGCACAACCCGTGGCAACTTAATAAATCACCCACACTCTGATTAAGGCAGTAATCTCAGCTAGCTACACAACTGCCAAGTGATTTAGCTAGGAAACGACCAGCTAACAGGAACCACCATGACCTACGAACAAAGAACTGTTGGTTGTAGGTAAAGAACCAGAAAAGCTAAAGAACATTTAGCAGCTAAAAGATACGTCAGCTGGGCGTAGTGAACAGCTCAGGTATAGATGGAGAGTTGTGAGTCATAACAACTCAGGTTTCATTATTGGACTCGGCGTAAGTCAGGGGTGAGTCACACTGAGAAAAGAACACCTTAAATAGTATGAGTCATCCGTTAGCAGGTGGCCAAAAGATCAGTGAAGAGGTAGGTATAAATATAGCATTGGAGTCTTAGGGAAAGTGTCTTCTCTTTCCTCTTCACTGAAAGTCTTATTAATTTAGCAATATAAGGTTTGTACCAAGAACCATCGCCCAAGATATCTTTTAATATAAGTTACAGTAGAATTGTTTCGCTCTCTTAATATACGAGACCAACATACCTGTCTCATAGTCACCAAAAGAATGCCACGCCATATATCTGAACATCAAGACAAACTAGAAGATGAGACCTTATCAGAGTCAGATCATCACAACTATGTTAAGTGAGTTCACCACCACATCACTACTATAGCTCAGGAGCTGAGGTGGTGAGAAAATACTACTTTAACAACTTTAACAAGACGATACTAGTATATACTACTTGAACTTAAGTATTCTAACTTAATTCATGGACAGAATCTTCTCATTACTGGAGACCAGAATCACTTCTCAGCTAGAATTTAATAAAGTAACATATAATTATATCTTTTAATATCTTAAATAATAAACTTAAATTGTTAAGTAACAAAACTTTTAAATAATACATTCAATAAAGTGATAAGGAAAGTGCTTTCCATTACTCCCCAAGTACTTTTTATAGTAGCTCTTTATTAAGTTACTAATCACTTATCATCAAGTAATCGCATACTACATTACAGTCACTCCAAAGTATGACTTACAACTTAAATTCCAAATAAGAAAACTTGAGTTACTGCATAGCTCATATCTCTTTTACTTAAATGCAATTACTATATAACTTACTACTTCTAACTAATATATCCTTTAACTATTTCAGCTGATCAAGAATCTATTAATTTCTCTCTTGAATTATCTCTAGCCAATCCTTGACTAGAGACTTTTGTGGTTTATCAATTACTTCTTATATTACTCTTTTGGCATTCTAGTAACTAACTGAGTTTACTAAGTAAGGACTGCCTAACTAGGGTATTGTCTCATATTTTTTGGTTGCTGCCCATTACTGCTTTGGGCACTACACCTCAGCAAGTTCAATTACTATTTGTATTTGATAACTAGCTCTCTTAGCTGTATGCAATGCTCAATAGAGTTTTATTTACAATCTGATTCAATGGTTTCTACACTACTTCCATATCTACAATGTTTTATAACTTAGAGCTCTAAATGTTAATAATAAAGAAACTATAATCTAAAAGAAATTGAACTTGTTAGTAATTAATAGAATATGACGACTTGAGAAACTGCCTTCCAGATAGAAAGTAATTACTTTTAAATAGATTTTCAAGGTCAAGAAGAACCTAAATGGCTCTATTGACTGTCTCAAAGCCTATGTAGTTATAAAAGACTTTACATAATAATTCAATGTAGATTATACTGAAATATTAACTTTAACAGTTAAAATAGCCTTGATTCAATTTCTGCTAAATATAGCAGTATGTAATAGTTTTGCAGTATATATGGCTAATACCATTAGTATTTACCCTGTAGAAGAATTAAATAAGAAACTTAACATAGAGTTACCAGATAGCTATAATAGTCAAAGTATAACTTTGTCAACTACTAAAAAGTTTATATGGTCTTAAACAATCAGCTTAAATTTGGAACCACAAATTACGAAGTTATTTAGTAATTAAATAGTACAGGCAATTGTATTTGAACTATAGACTCTATTTCAATGAAGCAGTCCTTATTATTGTATATATTAATGATGTTGTAAAGGATCACTAGAATATACTTGATATATATTTTAAACTATGGTTATCGCTGGCCTCTATATACTACATATGGCAATTCTGGTTATGTGGCTTTGCCACTATATTAAGTAAGTTTGCTACCACATCATCACTATGACTCAGAGGCTGAGGTGGCAAGAAATCACCACCCCAATAACTCCAACAAGAAGGAAGAGGAAAAATTAGTGTGGAGGCTCAAAAAGACCAACGCTTGATGCCAAGCTAGGGCTAAATCTCTACGCAGTAGATCGCCGGCAATCATTGGTATATGCATCCTCCACGAGCCCCATTCACGACAGCCAGGAGAGAGGGAAAGGTATTGAAGAATTTCTCGGAGTTAGCAATCCTCCCAAAAGTCCTCTATACATCCCCACTTTAGCATCGCACTACAGGGCATCCTGATTGGCAAGACATTTTTCGTTAACGAGCTCCGGCGTGTCACGCCAACCACCTCCCTCAAAGCTCTGGATATCTCAACCCTTGTTGAAGAATCCCGAAAATTAGATTATCCAACTCAGCAGGTTCAGGACAAACCACTGATTTTCCAGGCACGATTATCATCTTTGATTCAATAGATTCACAGCGGCCCCCGTCATCTGCGAACGCGAGTAAGTCCCTTTTCATCATTCTCCTGTGCGTGTCGCTGATGATCGCAAGTTGTCCGGCCCCGCCCGCCTCTCACTCCGCCTCCTTGCTGTATTTGGAGCGGTCACCAAGGGTAGTGCCCCTCTAGGCCCTAGTTTTGTCCGATAGGATCATCATCTTTGGCCAGACTGCTTAGTTCAAGCAACACCACGACTTCCACGCAGCGCGTACTCGCCGTCAGCGATCGTATCAACAACCCTTCCGGCCCACGTCAGTACGTTTCGGATATACCCACGACTAGACTGGCATGCAGGGTAGGGTAAACCGACCCAACTCGCTACTGACCCGCCAAGGAGGATCGGGTCGGGTTCTGGGCAAGTTCTTGGCATTTCTAGGTATTAAAGCCAAACATTGCAACTTATATAATCAGAGGGCATGTTCAAGTGGGTTAGGGTTTAAACCCGTAACCATCTTGGCAAACCCTAACCTAACCCGACCCAAAACCCGGCATAACCCAACCCGATTGCCACACTACCCACGACTAGTAACTACACCTTCCTGCCCCCAGAAGCCCTGCCAATCGCGACGCAAAGAATGGATACAACAACTTCGTGCCAGTAAGGCTTTCAAAATTAATAATTATTTTAGTACTTTAAATATTGGAAATAGGCTGGCAATCGGGCCGGGTTGGGTCGGCTTTTGACATGTTCGACCCACCCACTTGGCAACCCACAGGTAAGGGCAGGTTGACAACTGAAAATCCAGCCTAAGGGGGGTATGATGACAGGTTTGCAACAAGAACCCCACGCTAGACCGCATTAGGCTAGTATGCGGCTCTGTTACTATATATAGTAATACTAGTTATGTTAAACTCTATAGTATTGATGCTTCAGGTCGCTATAAAGTTCGCTATAATTGTATTTCCTATTTACAAGACAACAGAACACTATGTAGGAGACTTTCATATGTTTGCAAGCAAATTATCAGTTCAATTTGGTCGTTTATAGCTGTGGAATGAAACCAACACTATGACTGCTGCAAGACTCGAAGTAACTAGATTAGTTATATAAAATTAAGGTCGTTATAAAGGCACTAAAAGATGCAAAACTACTTGGATATGACCCTCCATATGCGATAATGCAGTCTGACTTATACAAATATTGGAAGTAGAGTAGTGGAGGTAGGATTGCCAATAGGTTACTTGAAATATCACTAGAAAGTACAGGAAGCTCAAAATTCTTGTTTGCAAAATGCCAACAAAAAATAAATGTGATAGGCTCTTCAAACATTGAAAATAAAATTAAAGAATGACTGACAAGCTCACTAACTTACAAGTCACTTTAAAAGTCACTATACAAGCGCACAATAACACAATAACATGAAAGTACATGTGACTTTTCTAGTGAACATTATAGTGACCATCAATGCTCCCTAGGGGTCTAGCAACCCCTCACAAGCCACCAAAACACTTGAAACCCATTTGAACCCTAGCTAAACAAGTACCCGACCAGGTACCTATCCAGAGTTAAACCCGCTACTCCATGCATGGGTCAAACTCATATCACGTAAACCCGACCCCACCAACCTTGGCAGGTCAGTGGCGAGTTGGGTCGGGTAACCCCAACCCAATTGCCAGCCTAACTATATGTTATATGTAGTTAATGAAAAATATAAAATACTATCTTGATTAAGATTATCATTACCTAACTAGTCCAATTAGTCACAATAATGCCAAAAACTGAAGAAAAAGAATAACTAATAAATTATGAGTAACTAAAGGAAAAAGCTGAACTGCTCTTAATTAACTAAATAAGCTGAAGGATACATTAACTAAAAGTAGCAAGTTAGATAGTGATTATATAAAGATAAAAACAATATAAGTTATAATATAACTTATTTTTGATTGGAATTCAAACTATAAGCTATATATCTTAATATAATGGTAATGTGGTATATAATTACCTAATTATAGGTGATTAGTGACTTGATAAAGAGTTACTATAAAAAGTTCTTAAAAAGTAAAAGTATTTTTTTTTCTCTTCATTAAATGTTATTTTTGAAGTTTTAGTATAAATCAAGTTTATTACCAAAATTTATCTTCAAATAAAAGTTATATATAACTTTATTGAATTTTATCTGGGAAGTGATTTCAATTTTTAACTTTGAAAAAATTAAAACCATAATATAAATTACCTAAAACACTTTTAAGTTCAAGTAATAACAGAATTTGAAAGTATTTTAAATAATTTATAGTATGTCATAATCTTCTTAAAGCTGAAGAATATATTACTTCCTAAAATAGACTTCAATAAAATAATATACAACTTTACTAGAAGATAATTTAAGTAATAAAACTTAAATTACTGGGAATTAAAAATAATATTTAATAAAAATATATAGAAAGTACTTTCTATTATTCTTCAAGTATTTTATATTACTGCTTTTTATCAAACTTCTATTACTTACTATTAAATAACCTTATACTTTATTATTATTATTATATTAAGATCTAATCTACAGCTTAAATTTTAATTAAAAAGATCTAAGTTATTTTCTAATTTATATTATCAATACTCTAACATGCTTATTTAAGTACTATAAAATAAAAAATATAGTAAACTTCTATTTTACATTAATTCTTTGACATTTAAAATATATATAAACTATATATACTTTAGTAAATAATATGGACTGTACAAGACTGGCAAGTGGGTTAGGGTAATCTGACCCAACTCGGTACTGACCCGCCAAGGAGAATTAGGTCGGGCTCTTGACAGTTTCTTGGCATTTCTAGGTATTAAGGTGAAACATTGTAATCAGAGGGCATGTTAAAGTGGGTTATGGTTTAAACCTGTAACCCTCTTGGTAAACCCTAAACCAACCCGACCTAAAATCCAGCATAACCCGAACCGACTGCCACATTAGACTGTACTATTGTAATATATATTTTTTTTACTCTATATTATAGATTCTAAACAACTTTTATAATTACTTTCTACTACTTTTTTGTAAGATATAGCTTTCCTTAAGTAGTTAAAATACTTCTTTTAGTCACATATAATAAGTCTTTTTTTATTTCTTCTTTTGCATATTGTTTGCAATATGTAATTCTTTGTTTTTGTATATAAGAAGTACAATAGTAGGCATTACTATTTAGTAGCCCTTAATAAGCTAATTGATAACTTAATTTATTAGGGTTAATAAGCTTTATAGATGATATTTTAAGGAGTTCTTAATTACTTTAGTATAAAGTTTTAGCTTAAAGATATTATAAGATATTTTTGGTACTTATTAAATCTAAAAATTTAAAATATTTGTAATTAAAGATAATAAAGTCTATATTTGAATATTGGGATATAAAATAACTTAGTACTGCCACTGTATAAATATTACTTTTACTTATAGCTTTTATACAAGTTTAACTTTATTAATATAATTGATATGAAGCTAAATGCTATATATAATAAACTGACTTTTTTAAATTTAAAAAATAGCTAACATCAAATAATTGTGAGAAATGTAATATATAAAATAGTATATAAAAAGTAATAATTAAATTTTAGTAGTAAAACTAATTAAATCTGTGACTTTTATAGTCATTAAGAATAGCAAACTATATTGTTCAACAATATAAGCTGAAATATGCTTGTTAACTCTTTTTTATAATCAGGCTAATTTAAGTTTTTTTATTTATCAATTTTTTTTTCTATTTTCAATTACTTAATCAGGAAGTAACAGGCTGTTTTTGTATTAAAATAACTGATACATTTTTTCTTTAAAGGTAATTATTTGGAAATAAATACTACTTATTCAAATTAATTCCCTTAATAGCTATTATTTATTCCTGATTGCTTAACTGTATAAAAATAGAGTGATTTTATTATTCTAACTCAATAATAATTCTTGATATTATAGTTATATTTATTAAAATGCTTGTTTCATTGAAATTGAATATGTTCTTATTGGTAATCCTGTACTTTTGGATTATATTTTATATAAATTGGAACTACTCTTCAATTATTACTAAATATTAACATTGATCTTGCTGATATTTGTATTTTTGAGTATATTTTGATTTCAGCTCATCGTTGCAATTTTGATCTACTATAATAGAGATTAACTATATATTGTTAAAGAATAAACCAGCCATTTATTATAAAGCATAAATTTTACATAGATAGCCTTATTTATCTATAAGGTAAGCTTTTGATTTTTTTGGCATCAAATTGTATCATGCAAGGTAACTATGAAGACAATAAAAAAACACTTTACTTTGAAATGTTATATGACTTTATAGCAGCTTAAAAACTTGAACATTTACTTCTTTGGAATACTGAAATAACTAAAGGTTTTCTACTTTAAGTATAAGCATTTTTGATGTATGATATTTATTGACATTGTAATTAATTAAAAAATAAATGTATCATATATTAAATGGGGTAGCCAATATACTTGTATAACTAATTTATCTATAGACTACATTACTTAATGAAGTCTTATTTACAATTTAATCTAAAAGTTCTAATATTACTTTTAAATTCATAATACTTTGTAGATTAAATCTTAGTATATATTACTATACTTTACTACTTCAAGTACTATACCTTAATAAGTACTTTTTAAAAATCAAGTTATGTCAATGTAATAATCTAACTTTAATAAAGTCTTGTCTTCTAGTTTGTCTAGATATTTAGGTGTGTGGCAAGGTGTTCTTAGGGTAACTGTAGGACATTTATGTTGATTCCATATACTGAGATAGTGAAATGGTCCTACTGCAACTCTATCAAAAGATATCTTGAGTGATGATTTTTAGTATGAAGCTTTATTGCTAAACTTAACAAGACATTCAGTGAAGAGGGAAGGAAAGACACTCTAGAAAAGTTACATGTACCTTACTTTCAAACATATGAAAGCCTCCTACATAGTGTTCTGGTGTCTTGTAAATAGGAAATACAATTATAGCGAACTTTATAGCAATCCACAGCACCAATAGTATAGAGTTTAACATAACTAGCAGTACTATATATAGTAACAGAGCCGCATCCTAGCCTAATGCGGTCTAGCGTAAGGTTCTTGTTGCAAACCTGCCACCATACCCCTTAGGTTGGATTTTCAGTTGTCAACCTGCCCTTACCCATGGGTTGCCAAGTGGGTGGGTCAAACATGTTAAAAGCTGACCCAACCCGGCCTGATTGCCAGCCTATTTATAACTCTTCATTTATATTTGAGCTGCTCACCACAATCAGCTAATATATCTCTCAGCTGTCAAGTATATTTTAGCTTCTTCAGTCTTTTATTCATGTTTAACAATTTAGAGTTCTGTAGTTTGTGGGATTCTTAGTAGTCAATTGTTTTCTAATTAAATTACATAGGGTTTGTGTAACTGGTTAAGGTTATTGCCTTAACTAGGGTGCAGATAATTTATTGAGTTACTATGAATTGTACTTTTAGTACTGAAATTGTTGATTATGTAAACTCTGCTTTAACTTTTACTTACTTTTAGTGAGTACTATCTATCCTTATATTCAGTTTATTCTTGTTAAACTGTATGTATCATTCCTAATTCTGTAGAGTTAGAACTTGTCATTTCTGTATCTATGATATTATTCTAGTAAGGTTTAAAGTATTTATGATAAAGTGATAGAGATGATGAGCAAAGTGTTTTAGGTAACTGTGCAATAAAGAAAAAATATATAAAAGAATAAAGATTAGATTTAAAATGTTGGCAACAAAGTATATTTAAGTATTATATAATTTTTATTTAAAACAATTGAGTTTTAAGTAAGTAAGAGATTATTATAAAAAGATAAGAGAGATAGTAATTTAAATTTTAATAACTATGTAACAAGGAATAGACTTATTATAAATTAGAGACTGAATTTAGAATCTTAATAATGAGGAGAATATTGATATCTTTCTTTCTATATAATTTGGATTTATTTTGAGCAAGGTAATGATAAAAAAGAAAGTAAGATAAATATTATATTTTTGATAACTGTGTAATGGAGAAAAGGTATAGAAACAAATAAATATTTATTTAGAATTCTTACAACAATTTAAATAAGTACATTATTTTCTCTATTTAATTCAGGCTTGTTTTAAGAGAGTAGGTATAATATAAAGCCTTAAAGGGTAAAGACTATAATTGTGGCTTGGCAGCAGTGTGCTGTTACATCGTATATTGTTAGCATGTCAAGAGGTATATAATTTCCTTTCTATTATATATGCACAGGAGGCAGTTTCAGGGAGAAGAAATGATTAATTTTATAATTAGTTTTATTAAAATTTGATCTTATTGCACAAAGTAATACAAAGTCTTATATCTTATTACTTTAACCTTAAGAGCCTTTTAATATTACTGTGACTATATTTAGCATTTGACTTAACATCATTCACACTGTTTTAGCAATCCATAGAGTTTGACCTTAGGGCTAGCCTTAACAGTAAAGTATTAATAGAAAGAGAAAAAAGAGGTAGTGTCCATATTTTTGATGATTTTATAACAGAGAAATATTTTATAGAAGACTGGAGATCAGATTTAGAATTTCTGCAATGAGGAGAATAAGAATACTATTTTTTCTACTTAATTCAGGATTATTTTAACAAAACAAGTTGATGATAGAAAAAGAAGAAAATGTTTAGAATTTCCATAATAAGGAAAATAAGAATATTATTTTCCCTGTTTGAGAGGAAAGGAAGAAAAGAGATAGTGATTACATTTTTAATAACTATGTAATAAGGAAATATCATATGAAAAAATAGAGATCAGATTTGAAATTCTTAAAATGAGAAGAATAAGAATGTTACTTTCTCTATTTAGTTCAAACTTGTTTTAACTAAACAGAGTAGTAATATATTGTCTGTTAAAACTATTAGTTAAGTCTTATACAACTAGTAGAAAAAATAAAAATTTTAACAAAGTAGTAAAAATGGATATGATAAGGGTATATATTAATGAAGTAAATAGAGAAAGAAATAAATAATATAGGATAAATAAGTTTGATTTGAATCGAGGTAATTTAAAGGTTTAAATAGTAGGTTAAGTCAATACTTACTATAATTAGCTTTAGCAAAGATGAGTACTAGTAGAACCTGAATATATATTTTTAGAGAAAATTAAATCTATAATTTAGAAGTATATATTCTGGTTAACTATTACTAGAAAATTACTACAAGATTATGTAATCACTTATTGCAAAAGATTGTTTCAAGCTTATTATAAGCTTATTAGGCAGGTCATATTTTATTGCTTAATAGAGTAAAATATATAAAATTAGGGAAATTTAAAAATTTTTCCACTTGTCAAAGTTAATTATAAATTACAGTAAGTAGAGTATAAGTAAGCAAGCTATTAATTAGGTTAGAATTAATCTGATTTACATGGCATCAAGAAAACTTATTAGGTTTTGAGAAACTATTCTATATGTTTTAGTCTATTCACAAATTTTAGGGCTTTATGAATAGAATATCCAAGTTGAAAAGTACTAATACCATTTCACAAATGGGTTAAATTTCAGAATAGATTAATTTACTGAAGAATGGAACTGACAGTGAGTAAGCTAATTTTGGAAATTATTTTAATAATAATCATATTCTTACTAAATGGCTTTTTAAAAGTATGTATCAAATTTTATAGTAATAATTTTCCATCAAGGTAAATCTAGACTAAGAGATCAATTTGTAGAGTGATTTTGCTGGTCTTTTTCCTATAAAATAGATGAAAAATTATTTATAAGTAGAACTAAATAGTTTAGTATAGATTTCAAAATTAGCAACTATAGTATCTTAACTAAATACATAATTGATAAATCCTTATTAACTGAGATATAATACTTCAAACTCTATTTTTATGGATCTTTAGCTTCTTAGTAAACTCTTTATAATAGAAACAGAATAGAATTTTAAGCATTAGCTAAACAGTTCAAGTCATAAGAACTAGTAGTAGTTTATATCAATTAAGTACAGTAACTATTGATACTGGCTTTGAAATTTAATAGCTAAACTTATAGATATGCTAGCTAACAAGTAACATTAAAATAACATTAAAAATAAGGCAATTATACTATTTTAAGCTTAAGAATTGCCAGATATTTTAAAAGGCATATAATAATAAATCTGATAAATATATAGTTTATACTTATAAAGTCATTAAACAAATTAAAAACACTTATTTTGCACTTGGTCATGCTGGAATGACAAAAACATTCAATATACTCCATAGTTGATATTATAAAATAATCAAGGAAGAAGTAGTTTAGCTTATAAAAAGATATTAAAACTATATGGTAAGTATATGCTTACCTTATTTTATTAACATTTATTATAATATTAATGCTTTAATATAAGTTAATAGAGTCAACTGGTCTAGATTCCCCCTTACTTCTATTTTGACATATATTATACTTGAACATGTATAGATCAATTTAGTTAATATTGATATGAATATCTTGAGTCTTACCAGGAATGCTATAAACATAAGAGGGCACTGCTATTATTGAATCAGATCATGATTCTATAGAGTTAAGAATGACATATATAGCTCAATAAGAATGAATTGATACTAGAATGAATAGTACTTACTATAGGTAAGTGAGGGCCAAAGCAAGATTTGAGCAATTAGCATGACCTATAGCAAATTCAATAAATTATTTATACTCTAATCAATGCAATAATCTCAACTAGTCACACAACTGTCAAGTGGTCTAGCCGGGAAGTAATCGACCAACAGGAAACTTTACAACTTATGGACTTAAAATAGTTAGTTGTGGAGACAGAATTAGAAGAGCTAAGAGATACTTAGTAGTTGAAAGACATATTAACTAAATATAGTGAGTAGCTTGGGTATAGGTAGAGAGTTATGAATCATGGTGACTTAGGTTTCATTATTAGATTTGGTATGAGTAATGTATAAGTTATGCCAAGAGGAGTGTATATTAAATAATATAAGTTACTCATTGGTAGGTGGTTAAGAGATCAGTGAAGAGGCAGCTATAAATACTATATTAAGATTTCAGGGAAAGTATCTTTTCTTTCCTCTTCTCTGAATATCTTGTTAGTTTAGCAATAAAGCTTCATATTAAGAATTATCGCTCAAGATATCTTTTAATATAGTTGTAGTAAGATTGTTTTGCCATTTTAGTATATGGGATCAATATAACTGTTCCACAGTTAGAATATGTTTAAGTAAGTAATAAACTATAATTTAATTAATTTATGATTATTACAATATTGACAAATTTACTAATAAATTAAGTATGGCTATATTATAAGTTAAGCAAGTTCAGATCATTATTATAGACATAATAGCTTCTGTAGAAACATAAGTTAACTATTCTTCAGACATGGGCTGGAACTTGCTCTAGAGTCTTAGAACAAGCAATTTCATATATAGGATAGCAAAAATAAGGAAAAAGTATAATTAAAATTATATACTTTAGTAGTTATCTTAACCATATACCTACAGAAAACCCTCTCAAATTCTTTCCTTCACTTTACAAGTAAAGAAATGTCTGACTATACGTAGTAGCAAAGATTTCAGGTATCGTAAGATAAGCAATACTAATATATATTACTTGGACTTAGATATTCTAGATAACTTAATTTACAAATAGAATCTTCTTATTGCTGGGGACCAGAATCAATTTCTAGCTAGAATTTAACAAAGTAGTGTACAATTATATTTTTTAATATTTTAAATAATAAAACTTAAATTATTAAGTAATAAGATTTCAAATAATATATACTTTCTGTTACTCTTTATAGTTGCTCTTTATTAAGTCACTAATCACTTACTATTAGGTAATTATATACTACATTATAATTATGTTAAAGTATAACTTACAACTTGAATTCTAAATAAAGAAACTTAAGTCACTTTATGACTTATACTTTTCTTACATATATGTAATCATTACATGACTTATTACTATGAACTGATGTGTTTCTCAGCTATTTCAGCTAGTTAAAGATCTGTTAGCTTTCTCTTCTGATTTGTTTCTAGCCAGTTCTTGGCTAAGAGTCTTTATGATTTGTTAGTTGCTTTTTGTATTACTTCTTTGATATTATAGTAGCTGATTGAGTCTATTAAATGAGGTTTACTTAATCAAGATATTGTCTTATATTTTTCAGTTGCTGTACAGAGCGTACAGTGTACAGGTTTGGTAATCTGTATACTGCCACTTTAGGTACTATTCTAATAAGTCTCATTGCTGTTTATATTTGATAATTAGCTATCTTGACTATAAGTTATACTTAATACAACTTTGTTTGCAATCTAATTCCATAGTTTTTGTATTACTCTTATGTCTATAGCATCTTGCTATTTAAAGCCTAAAATGTCTATAATATCAAAGTATAAGAGAAATGCCTGTTAAACTAAGAAACTAGTTGAAAAGGTTAGAGAAAAGAGACAGTCACTTAGTACCTCTGATAACAGTGTAGCCTAGACTTTCATAGCTTATACTGCAATTGTTGAAGACACTACAGTTATGTTAAATAGTTAGTATATTGATTCTAGTATTACAAATTACCTCTACTTATCTAGGAAAATGTTTTCAACACTTAAGCACTTCTAGATACTAATACTAGTTCATATTGGTAATACTATTACTACTTTCACCACTGGAAAGGAATAATTATTCTGGGTAATAAATCCTATACTCTAAGACTTATTAATATTCTATATATTTTTAATATATGTTATAATCTTCTCTCTATGGGCAAACTTGATAGTAGTTACTATAATATCTTATTTTCTTAAGAAAAGATTATAGCATTTGATTAAAAGAGAGGAGAACTAGTAGTAGCTTATCTGATAAATAATCTATTTTAAATTTACTAGCTTTAGACTATATTGAACTTAATTACTACTAGATCAGAAACTTTATTAGTGAGGTTAAAAGCTTTAACTCTAAATCTATAGTACCAATACTTTGGCTATTTATATTATTCTGCAGTTTAGCAATTGTCTATATTAGTAGATGAAGTCAAAATCACTCAAGAATTAAGGCAGTCTTTTTGTAGACTATGTTTAAAAGATAAACAATATAGAACATACTATAGATAATCTTCTGTAAAAGTAAAACAATACCTAAAACTTATTCACTCAGACTCTTATAGTTCCCTTTTAATGCTTTTAATTAACAATAGTAAATATATAATTCTATATGTAGATAAATATACAAGAATAATATGAACATTCTTTCTAAGAACTAAATTATTAATGAAGATTATTAGAGTTTTCAGAGAGTTCAGGGCTTCAGTGAAAATAACAATAGGACTCAGAATTCAAAGATTTAAAAGTAATAATGAAAAAGAAAAATATAATAATAAGAAGTTTAAGAGAATTCTTTCCAGTACTGAAATCTTCTTTAAGCCTTTTACTCCTTTTACCTAGAACCAGAATAGAGTCAGTGAATGCAAAATCAGAATTACCATAGAGAAGATAAAATGTATACTTTATAATGTTTGCTTAGAAGTTAGGTTCTGAGTAGAGGCAGAAAGTACTACTATTTATCTCTTTAACAGGAGCTTAACTAAAGCGCTAGAAAATTAAACTCCTCATAAGACATAGTATATTTCAAGGCCTAGTTTACACTACTTTTGAAAATTTAAGTATAATATTTATATATATATCTTTCTTAAGAGAAGAAGAAAGCTACAAGTAAAGACAAAATGCTATATCATGTTTAGGTATATTATCAATACTACCAAGCTGTAGAAGGTCTGAAAATCTATTTAATAAAGTATTATATATATTGCCAATATTATTTTTAATAAGAAAAATGCCTCAAAGATAGAAACATTTTTAGAACAGGCAATAGAAAGTCTAGATACTTTGCTAGAAATAGAAGAAAGTCATAATCTTAACATTGAACTAAATAAGAATACTGCAATAAATTTAAAAATGATGAAGTTTTTAAGATATAATTATACTATATTTGTAAGCAAAGCTGTTATTATGAATATCTTGAGCCTCACCAGAAATACCACAGATACGGAAGTGATTCTACTATTATTAGATCAGATTGCGATTCAATAAGACTAAGAAAAGTACATATGGTTCAGCAAGAATGAATCAAATACAAGGATAGATGGTATTTGCTAGAGATGAGTAGGGGTCAAAGCAATATTTGTGCAATCAGTGCCTTCAGTGCTAAGAGCACGATTTGCAGCAAACTCAATAAATCACTTATACCTCGGTCAAGGCAACAAACTCAGCCAACTATATAACTGCCAAGCAGCCTAGCCAGAAAGTAATTGACTAACAGAAACCTCTATAACTTACAGATTCAGAACCATTAGTTGTAGAGACAGAATCAGAAGAGTTAAGGGACACTTAGTAGCTGAATGACATATTAGCTAGTTATAGTAGGCAGCTTAGGTACAAATAAAGAGTTATGAGTTATAGTGACTTCAATTTCATTATTGAACTTGGTATGAGTTATGTATGAGTTATGCTAAAAAGAGTATATACTAAAAAATATGAGTCGCCCGTTAGCAGGCAACTAAGAAATCAGTGAAGAGGTGACTATAAATACTATGTTAAGATCTCAGGGAAAATATCATTTCTTCCCTCTTTACTGAATATTTTATTAATTTAGCAATAAAGCTTTGTACTAAGATTTATTGCTTAAGATATTCTTTAATAATGTTGCAGTAGAACTGTTTCACTATCTTAGTATATATGACTAATATAACTGTCCCATGGTCACCCTAAGAACACCTTGCTATGTATCTAAATATCAAGATAAACTAGAAGATAAGGCTTTATCAGAGTTAAATTGTTACAGCTGTAGTACCTGTACACAGTATTATTATATTTGTATATAGGGTTACTATGCCTATACATAGTGAGAGTGTAGATACAAAGATGTAATTTATAAGAAAGAAACTTGTAGACTTAAATATTACAGCATCTTTACAAGAGCTAGCTAGAATACTGAAAAGGTCTATTAAGTAGTACTTACTCTTTAAATAGCACTTTATATTCATAGCTCAAGTATTGAATAACTTTGAAGAACTTACTAGCTATAGAGATATAGTAGAAGGCCATTGATAAGAAGTATGCCTTCTTACAGAGAAACTCTACTTAGAGTTTTGAGAGATTACTATTAAATGAAAAGACTATTGCATATAAGTAAGTTTTCAAGAAGATTAATACTAATAACTCTATCAAGTATAAAGTAAAACTTGTTATAAAAGAATATGAGTAAAGAGAAAGCATTCATTATAATGAAATCTTTATTCTTATTGCTATGTTGAAGATAATTTATATTCTTCTGGCAATTGCAGTTCAGAAAGACTAGTAAATATACTAGATAAATATTTAATTAACATTTCTATACCTCAAAATTGAGGAAGAAAATTATATAGTCTAACTAGAAGGATTCTAACAAAGAGATCTAATTTATAGACTTCACAAAGCACTATATAATTTTAAACAAGTATTACAAGTTTAGTATCAGAAGATAAATACATTTCTACAAAGTATTGACTTACAAAACTCTACAGTAGATTCTAATCTTTATATAGATACTAATAATCTACTTCTATTATTTATTAATAATATTCTTATACTTGGAAAAGGTATAAATCACTTAAGCAAGTTAAAATATTAACTTTCTAAGAGATATAATATAATAGATTTAAGGAGTATACGGCAGTTCTTAAGTATACAAATCTTTTGAGATGGAGCCTCTAGGATGATTCAGATATGTTAGACAATATACAGTTACAAGATTCTCAACTATTGTAGCAAACATTAATAATCTTGTATATAGCAAATTGGAACTTCAAAATAGATTTAGATTAGAATATTTATATAAGGAAGAATAACTAGCTAATTAAATAATAAATTAACAATAAAAGGCCTTTAATCTCAAAGAATCATTTGAGTTGAATGTTGAGTATTTGGAGCTGAGTAGTGATATAAATGGTGAGAATTACTACTTCGTAGTGAAAAACAAAAGTAGCTAGCTAAACTAGCTAAGTTAATAAAAATACTGAAATTGAATACTAACAAATTTGAAATAGATAAGTACAATAGAATATTAATACCTAAAGATTAATTACCTTTTTAAAGTAATAATTCTGTAACTTTTCTAGATGCTCAGCACTATTAGCAATCAGTTACTAGTAACTTAATATATACAATACTTGGATCTAGACCAGGTTTAGCTTATATGGTTTCTACATTAAGCAAATTCAATAGTAGTTCAAGTAATAAGTATCTTATAGTGACTAAGTAGATTCTTAGATACTAATAACATATTTTTACCTTTAATATAACTTATAATAGTACTAGAAAGTATAGAGGTATAACTACATTCTCAGATATAGACTAAGGAAATGATAAAGATATAAGAAAATCTATATAAAATTATGTATTTTTGATAAATGAAGTAATAATATTTTGGAAAAGCAGATACTAGACAATGGTTGTACTATTATCAACTGAAGTAAAGTATGTAGAATACTTAAAGATAGTAAAAGGGATAATATGACTTTATAAAATCTTTGCAGAGATTGACTAGTGAGCTTCTATTTATCAAGAGAAGAAACAAAGCAAGTAAGGGTATCTTTTAGTATAAATTTATGTGGATAATCAAGAAAGTATTAATCTTGCTAGTAATTCAAAGTACTATAATAGAACTAAGTAAATTGATATTAAATATTACTTTATAAGAGATATTTTTCAAAAGAAACTAGTTAATATTAATATTTACCTTCTAATTAAAACATAGCAAACATCTTTATATTGCCCTTAACAAAAAAGAAATTTGAAGATCATAGAGTAGAAATAGGTTTAGATAAAGTTATAAAATCATATCAAGACTAAAAAGTAATATATTTTTACCTACTTTAAAGTTTCTCTTATATAGTTTATTCAAAAGTAAAAAGAGGTTTAACGAAGTTGCAGAAACCAAAAACAACAAGGACACTCTTTAAACTCTAGTAATTATTAAGTAAGTAGAGATGTTAAAGTTATTGAGATGGCAATTTCTTGCCAACTTAGCCTCTAAGTTAAAGTGGCAATATAGTGGTAAATCTACTTAACAAAGTAGTAAGACTATATAATCAAAATTGTCACATGTAGTATATAGAGGCCAGTAATAGCTGTAGTCTAAAATATATATCAAGTATTTTCTCATAATTATTTTATAATACCTATTATACTTGCTTTACCACAGTGAAACTATATATAATAATAATTGTAAATTTGTATATTGCTGCAGACTTATAAGTTAGGGGTAATATTATAATAGCAAAGTACAAAAATAAATTAAATTGCAACTAGTCAACTAGACTATAAGAGGAGTATATTTAAGTACTTTAAATATTATTCTAAGTTTGCACTGCAAACCTTCTGGATAAAAGTTAAGAGCAATCATGTAATTATCTCTATTTAAATAAACTTTAAATAGTAGCCAGCCACCTTCTATAGTAGTACTATAAGTACGCTACTAATATTATGTAAAACATTCACTAATGTATATATAAAACTTTTGAGAAGTATTAATATTTTTAAGATACAAGTTAAACTGAATAATATGTACAGTGACTTAATACTTGCTTACATCATATTTGAGCTGGTAATCATTTACTCTAATTTATATTTTAGTTTTCTATTCATATTACTTAACAAATTAACATCTTAGGAAAATGTACAAGGTACCTTATATTCTCTACAACTAATGAATATCTCTATCTAGCTCAACTATTTCTCTTTTAGTAAAGTATATCAATTAGTCTTTTTACTATCTTTCAATAAGTTTCATATAATACCTATATTGAAAATAAGATAAACTTCTATTATAGTCTTTCATGTTAACAGTTCATATTCTAATTCTATAACTATTTTCACTATAAATCTATATTCTGTCATTTACAGTTTTTTCCTGCCTAATATATAGGCTTACCTAGTATACATTTTTAACCTATCTCTAAAGTTCAAATATGAAACTTTTGAGTTATATATAAATAATAAAATTTTGAGATTTTAAGTAATAAATTATTAACTATAGAAAAGTTTATGAGCTATTCAAATTAATTGCAATATCGCTATAGAAGAACAATTTTCTGTTCTTGTTGATTTTGTGCAAAAGATATCTTTACTACTTCATCCTGAAATATATTCTCAATTTCTTCATTCAATTTGATTATAATAGCCTTAATAGTATTTCTTCCATTTTTCTTTTAGTTTAAAGTCATTTTTAATATATTTGTTAACCTCATACATGAGTTTTGCCTCTTTCTTTTCAATATACTTTTTTTCCTTATGCTTAATAACTTGAATAACTTTATACTCTTCAAGAAGTTATTTCTTTTTAACTTTTTTCTTTTCTTTATATAGTCTTTTCTGTTCTTTCTTCTCTTTTTCAGTATATGTAGTTTCTTCTTTCTCTTATACATAATTATATACTTATTTAGCTTTATTTGAACTATAAAATACAGCTATCTCATTTTCAGAAATATAAAGTTTAAGATCTAGTAGCTTAAAATACCAATGGCATTTTTGCTTAATAAATAAAGTATTTTCTAAACCTTTAACTTTTAATTTCAGAAGTACATTCTCTATTATTTGATAATTAATTATTTGATAGAGCTTCTAAGAATTCTTATTATAAGTATTGTAAATAGTTTTCTTTAGAAGCCTCTTAATGCATTTTCAATTTCTAGCACTCAAGATAGAAGTTAAAAATTCACTTGATAAAAGCCTATTATCTTTAATTATAGAAAATTACTTTAAAATGTTCTCAAGCTTCTAAAGTATTATGTCAACCTTTTTCTACTCAAAAAGTATATTTTTCTCTTTAATAGCTTTATGTTATGCAATCTAAAATATGCAAAAGAAGTCTCTTTTTGAGAGTTTGCAAAATTCTTGACAGTCATATAAAAACTTCTCAATTTTATCATTGTATGTTCTAGCTAAAGAACTAAACAATAAGATATTAAGAAATTGTAAAGTATATATTAAATGCAGTAAAAAAACAACTAAATGGATTTTATAAGTATTATAGTACTTGATAAACTTTATGATTATATAGAAACTATAGTTGTTAACTATAAGTAAAGTCCTTGATAGCCTTTTTGACCTAGTAGTCTTTTTGATCACTTTTGGCGATTAATACTTTGAAAGATTAATATAATGAGAAATTTCACTTTCTACACTTAAGAACTTTTTCTCAGACTCTTTTGAAACTATAGGAGGTAATTCCAATTGTGATCATTTCACTAGAGATGGTTCAGGTTAGGTAGGTACTATTTTTTCTGCCTTTCTCTATATTGTCACTCTCTCTACTATAAGGATGTTATTATGTATCTTTGCAGTTATGAGTATAAATTTCTCTTTGATTGCTAAGCATTTGCTTGACTTCCGTTCCTGCCTAGCACTAAGGATATTTTCTTTACTCTTATTAGTAGTATGGAGGATAGTAATCTCTATAGTAAGATTTTCACTTGTATCTGAAAAGGTTAAAGCATATTGTTAGGTGGGAGAACTTAAAGATCCATCTAAAACCTTAATTTAAAAGATAGTATTGAGTTCTTATAGTGTTTAACTATCTGATGGTAAGTTACCAAGTGATAAAACTTGCTATTATATATATTTTAGTATAGTAGACTTCGGGGGCAAGACTGGAGGAAGATAATGAAGAACTTTTTCGTAATTAAATAGGTATAATTTAGCACCTCGCTATGCTGATTTAATGTTTCTACTAGTAAGAGCTTTTGCTCTCGCAACAGTATAAACTTGTACTTATTCTGCTTTAATTATATGATGAATATTATTGCAAGTTAACTGATCAGTCTCTTGTCTATGATAAGTTGCAAGTAGTCCAAACACTGCAATGTCAACTGGTTAAGTAATATGTGAACTATGTAGTAATATAATTAATAAAGTTATTTTATAATCCATGCAGTAAACAATGAAATTTTCAGCTATATAGCTATTGTAATTATTATAGATTAAAAGAAGCTACTTTTCATCTACCTTTTCTCAAGTTGCTGGTTCAAAAACACATCTTAATCATTTTAAGTCATGTTAATTACTAGTTTACCCTTTTGAATTAGCAGCCCATTGTCAATTATTAAATGTATTTGAATGTATCCAGATATTGCTAATATGTTTGGCTTTAAAAATCAAAAGTGGTGAAAGATATAATCTATTTACACAAATACATTTAAGAATGGAAACTCATTCCTGCCGTCTTAGTTCTACTTTATACTGTATTCTTAATATAGAACCAATAATTACTCAACTACATTGACTTGTTTTAATACTAAATTCTGTCTCATCCATATTGTAGACATTATGTTGCTCGAATTTGAACTCTTTCAACATGTCAAGAAATATGTCAAACTACAGGTTAATAGATTTCAGTATTATGTCTTTTCACTTATTCAAATCAATTTCACTACTAGTAATAGTTTTGACTTTAAGATGCTACTTAACAAATTGTCTAATCTAGTCTTATCCAATTGAAAATAATATTATAAGTTACATGCCATTTGTGTTGACTGATGCAATGCAATCCATCAAAATCTCCCAAGTCATTTCTTTAACCAATTAATATTTAGGAGGGTACCCTCCAGCTAATAAACATTTGCAGCAGAGTACTAATGTATCCTCTTTTGTAAGAAAAAGTAGTTATAATAATTTACAGCCTTCTATATAACTAGAGCTATCTTTGATATATAGTCTAAGAATTTCCCAATAAACTTTCTAGAGCTTTAAAGCAATATATACATTCTTAACCTTATTTTTTTTTATTGCATCCAAGACCTTAATGATCTGAAACTCAAGATCTGCTGGTTTTGTGCTTTGTGCTTTTGGCATAGTAATATGAGATAGTTGTTGAGGTTTGACATGGCAAAAAGTAATCAAAAAGATTACTTGGTCAAAAAAGCAACTGAAGACTCTAGTTTGTAATACCAATAAATCTTTACCTTTATTTCTTGATTAAATATATTAATAAGCCAGATATAGCCAATTTTGTCATTTATCTATTTACTTAGCAATGAGGTAAAATAGCAATATTGTTTCTTTAAATCAAAATCCTGTAATCAGGTATTTTATATCTTTTCACTAATAGCATAATAAATGAGGCTTGGTGAGAGAGAAGTTTTATTAGTGCAAATATAACTAATTGAGATTTTCTACTTGCAATTACTATCTTGAGGTCACTGTTTGAGGCTATCTTCTTCATATTTATGCCAAGAGAAATATCACTTGCCTTTCTGAAGTATTTCAAGTAAAATACTCTTTTTATTTATATTATACATATCCTTAGTCTCTACCTTATATTATTGAATTTTTCTTTGCATAAGTTCCAAATACAGATTGTATTTGAATACTGAATTGGTGGCTTTACATTCTTTATCAATCTTGATAATATAAGTATATACAAATTTTTTTTTTTGTGTTTTCTTCAGTACTTTGGCCAGTGGTTCCCAGGTCTCTTCTCAGGGTGATAAATCTTCTTCACAAAGTTGTGTAATATCTAATTTGAAGTTAGCAAACCTCTAACAGTAAGTTTATTTATATAGGCGATAAGAGTTCTTAACTATCCCTCAGTTAAATAGCATTGATTTTCATATTGTTCAGCCTTGGTACCTTCTATATGTCAGTGGCATTTGAAGAGTATTGATTAATTGTAGTCAGATTTTTTCACTGTTGCAGTATAATTAGGAAATTTTCCAGGTTTTAACAATTTTAATAACTGCAGCATAGCTTCAATTGGTTACATTTTGACAATTTTAGAATTATGTTGAAAAACTAGATGTTGTGTCAGCAAAAAAACTGTATAGAAGGTGCACTCTAGTATGCACGACCCTCCAGTATACATATATTAATTCATGAATTAACTGTATCATCATTGTGTGATATCTTCACAACTATGGCTTCAATTCAGTCAGAACTTATTGTTTCAGAATCTCAGGGACCTTCTCTTTCCAACCCAGATAAATCTACATATTAATTGCATTAAACAACCTTTGCACAGTATGTCAAAGGTGAAATCCAGTCATATAAAAACTACTGTGAACAATGTAATCTCCTTTTACAAGTACAAAAGCAACGACTTTTAAAGTATATTAACAAGTTTATATACTGTGAGCTACTTTCAAATTTTCACAATGTTTACATATTTGCCTATAATATCTGTGGTAAATACCCTGGCAAAAACTGGTCTTCCAAATTTATTTGAGCCCACTAAGATACAATTACCTCTCTGTACCTTACTGGCTTTGATATCTTCTGCAAAAAGGCAGACAATTGGTAGTTGGTCAATTAATTCTTTAGCCTCTTACAAGAGAAGTGGAAGCAATATGATTATATACCTCAAAACATGTATAATTTTGATAAAAAGAGGTTCTTGATTGGCATACTTCAAAAGACGAAAATAATCTTTACAAGAGCTTGGCAATAGCAAGAAAAGCTTCAAGGTACTATACAGGATAGCAACAGAACTTGAATAACTCTTGTTGCTTGTATTTGTGCAAATGGAACCTCGCTGTCACTAGCAATAATCTATTCAGCAATCTCTAGAGATGTACAGAATATCTAGCTTGATGACTATCAATTAGATAATAAATGCTACTTTACAAGCACTGCAAGTGGATAGACTAATAATGAGCTTGCTCTAAACTGGTTGACAAGAGTATTCAATTGTGCAATGAAGCGTAAAGTAAGTAATGACCATGAACCATAGCTTCTCCTTCTTAATAGTCACATCTCCTATATCAACATGAACTTCCTTAAATGCTGCCATAAGCATAATATCTATATATGTGCTTACTCTTCTCATATAACTTATCATCTACAACTTCTTGATGCAAGTGTATTTGCTTTGCTTGTATTATACTACTTCTAGAGGCTCAACAACTAGATTTAGGCAATACAAAGCCTCTGCAAAATGAATAAGGCACAGTTTTACAAGCTCTTCAAACTAGCATTTGAAAAGGCCTTCTCAAAAGAAAATATTGCTTTGGGTTGGTGGCAAACTGAACTGTATCCACTTAATCTGGCATTGATTCTCAATTAGCTTTCCATAATGCCAAAAGCTTCAGAAAGTCGACCTTTAAGTAGAAGATCTGGATTTGAATCATTAATATCTTTCTTTAACTAGAGGAAGATTAATAAGGTTGTAAAAGATGCTGTTGATGATATTCTCAGTTAGGAGGGCCAGGGTATAATCAAACTTTGCCACCAATTTCAAGTGGAGAATGCATTGCTTAAGGTGAAAGTAAAGAGTTAGAAAGAAGTAACATATATTTAGAAGAAGCAAAAGAAGCTAAAGAAAACTATGTTCACAAAACTTTAAGTAGAAGAAAGTGATGCAGCAATATTATTCTCGCTAGTAAAGATTTTAACTGCGTGCAAGTATGATGATTTGACTTTGATGAGGTCTCATCTTCTAGTTTGTCTTGGTGTTTAGATACATGGTAAGGCGTTCTTGAGGTGACCATAGAATAGGTATGTTAGTCCCATATACTAAGATAGCGAAACAGTTCTACTACAACTATATCAAAAGATATCTTGAGTGATGATTCTTAGTACAAAGCTTTATTGTTAAACTAACAAAACATTTAGTAAAAAAGGAAGAAAGAATGCTTTTCCTAAGATCCCAACACTATATTTATAGCTATCTCTTCACTGATTTCTTGACCACCTGCCAATGAGTGATTCATACCACTTGAAGTATTTTTTCCTTGATATAACTTACACTTAACTTATGTCAAGTTCAATAATGAAACCTGAGTCATTGTGACTTACAACTTTTCATCCATACCTGAGCTACTCACTACACCTAGCTAATGTGTCTTTTAGCTCTCCTGGTTTTTCTCTTATGACTAACGGTTCGATGCCCATAGATTATGATAGTTCTTGTTGACCGATTACTTTCTGGCTAGGTCGTTTGGCAGTCATATGGCTGGCTGAGGTCATTGCCTTGACTGGAGTATGGGTAATTTATTGAGTTACTACAGGTTGCGCTCTTAGTGCTAAGAGTGCTGATTGCGTGAATCTTTGCTTTAGTCTGCACTTACCTACAACAAGTACTATCTGTCCTTGTATTCAGATTATCCTTATTAAGCTATATGTGCCGTCCTTAGCTCTATGGGTCCGCAATCTGGTCCAATGGTATCAGCACCACTTCCATGTCTATGGCGTTCTTAATGAAACTTAAGATATTTGTGATAGCGAGCTTCAAGTACAGAAGGTGAGAGAAGTTGAAAAGGCATAAGCTTAGAAAGAACGAAATAAGCTTCAGAGGCAGCAGTGCAAAGAAGAACAAGCAGAGTTAAAGAGGGCTGTCACTGCTGTGCAGTAGAAGAAACAAGAGCAGTTTGCCTTTAAAAAGGCTTGAAAACAAGCGGAGAAAGAAAAGGCTCAACAGTAGTACCTAGCTAGCTTACAGCTATCAAATGAGCAAAGAACTACATCTAACAGCTGGCAGAAGAAGCTCTGAAAACCTCAATACCAAGCATCTTCTGGTGGCAGTGATATTGAAGTTGTAAAGGAACTAGTAGTTACAGCGCAGTAAATGTCTACTTTGAGAAGTGGGAGGCAATTGCGCCAGCCATAGCGCTTGCCTAATTATCAATTGCAGCTAGAAAGTTTGCATAGACCTTAGCTTTTTAGAATACCAAGTTTGAATTAATTTGATGCCCAACTGGTTGTGATGTTAATTCACAAAGTTCACGGATCCCACCGAGTCTGGGGGGGTGAGGGCGTGCATACTGGAGGGCCGTGCATACTGGGGTGACACCTCCTTCCGAGCAGCCCTGCAGACGATCTGGGCCAGAGCACCAACCTAGAGACTTCGCTACCTAGGGCAAACACCAGCCATTACAGAGGGCACACTGAAGACCTCCAAGCTCAGTTAAATCGGCCGGCCAAAGAGCTTGGAGAACGGGATTAGTCATCGGCTAAGCGCCACGCGTTCGTCTATGGGCGAATCAGCGGCCGTAACCCCTGCCTGTGGTTTCAGGTCGAAGGTCGTAGGAAAAGCAATTATAGCTAGGAAGTGGAATCGTCTTCGTTCCTGTGCCTCCACACGGACAGCTCGATGTCGCGTCGCTGCTGCTGAACGAAAATCTATTCAATAAATTAAATAAACCTGGATGGCTCCGCGAACGATCCGTGTACGGGACGTTAGTCCAACCGTGACCAAAGAGGCTTTCAGGACCTTCTTTGGCGAATTTCTAGACGTCATTTGGGACTCAATCTCACTAGCCCCGGAAACTGACGAGCCTAGCGCTCAACTAGTTGGAACGGTCAGCTTTCGATCAAACGCTGGGTTTCGTAAAGCGTGCCAGATGGAGTTGCCAGCGGTTCTGGGGGTTCATAATGGAAGAATGAAAGTCGACGCCGAATTCTATGGAATGACCGTGCTTCACAACGGCAATGCACCTGCTGAGAAGCCTGTCGTCGAGTGAGTCGGATATTCTGCAGCGACTCGTTGATAATTTCCAGGTATTTACTAAGAATTTAACCTTGCGATCCGAACAGCATTTTAGCTCTGCACGGACTCATTGGTCACGCATTTAGTCGTACACCCTTTATGATGACAATCGCCCTTGCATGTGGTTACGAGACATACTTCCTGGCCATCTGCCCTGTTCGAGGATAATGATACTTGGATACAATGCAAATGTTTGGAAAAACACCGGGGTTGCCGACTTGGAGGATTTTTCACTTTCCCTTTTGAACGAGCTTTTCACCAAAAGAGCCACCGAAGAGGTGAGTTGCTCCGTTGCGAAACACCCCACGCTTCTGATAAGCTGGCTGTCTTTTTAGGAACGAAGAAGGCCTATAATTTTAATGGGCCACAGCCTAGGAGGTTTGATAATAAAACAGGTGTGTTCTCACATCTATGTTAGATCTAGCATTCGTGGTGACTTACGTGCTTAAAAGGTTATGACATCTTCAAAAGAGGGGTTTCGCTCAATTCAGAAGCTCACAATCGGCACCGTTTTTTTTGGAACGCCTCATAAAGGGTCTAAATTTGCCGAACTTGCGCCAACCATTGAGTTCATCGGGCGTGTGGCTTTCCTGAGGGATGATAAACCGCCAATTCATCTCGTGGAATTTCTGAAGGAAAGATCGCCTGCGCTGCTTTTAGCCATGAAAGATTTCGAGGAAAAGGCAGCAGCGCTCGATTTGTTTATATCCTGTTACGAAATCATGCCGATACGGCTACCTAAGTGGGGATTTGTTGGAAATCTCATTATGGACACGAAAGTCGTCGAGAGTTTATCCAGTTAATTCTATTTCGTTTCAAGGGAAAGCACGGTTCTATCGAAAACGCTAACTGACTCTAAGATTGCGTCAAAAGAGTCCGCAGTTTTAGGCTTGCCGCAAGGAAAGGAAACAGAAATACCTAGACAAAATTGCGACCACCGAAGCGTCTGCAAATTTGGTTCTTCAGCCGATGTCCAACAAATTACAGAAATTCTCAAAAAATCGGTCAAAACATTAAAATTAGAGGAACAGAAGCGTCTAATCTTGAGCTTATCTGACTTAGGTCAGTTATATCTGAACATCTCATGTCTCGAGTGACGAGGCTAAACAGTTGACTACGGAAAGACCGTAGGGCATCGCCGTCGGCTTCGCCGTCTCAAGTCAGTAGTTCACCGGGTTCTATGGATGCTCATCCCCTATTTTTCTGGAAGGAGCCCCAATTTCGATTGAACATTCCCTCCCTGTCTCTTCCGTACGTTGGAAGATTGGAGATACTTGACCAAATTCTCCAGAAATGGGCTGAGATGGACACGTCGAAGCTACGTCGAGTTTCACTGTCGGGTTTAGGAGGGATGGGGTAAGCACCGACTTCAGTCTTTACCATTGTACTGCTGATTGACCATTGGCTCCTCCCGCAGCAAAACTCAGCTCAGTATCTTTCTACTGGAAAATCTCGGCCAAAATAGCTCAATTCTGTGGCTCGAAGCTGGAAGCGACCAGACCTTTGAAGATGACCTCTACTCAATTGCGACTGGGATGGAGAGTGAATTGCTCAACTATCCATCGGGCAATGATGACATATCATTGTCATCTAGACGTACTATGTGTGATATGTGGTTCTCTAATCAGCATAGGGAATACCGTGTTAACTGCCTCAAGCGATGGTTGTCCAGCAATCGAAATGACGGTTTAAAGAAAGCTCTTGTTGTATTGGACGATGTCGACGGCCTATCAGATCCTTCAGAAGTCTCTCGATTGCTTTGCGGGAACCTTCTAGACGTTGTCTTCACCACGAGAGACCCATCGCTTTCTAATAACATGATGATCCTTGCGGCGCCGAATTTCCAAGTACCGGTACTGGAATCCGGTACAGCTAGCAAACTCCTTCACGATTGTGTTGACCTCAGCATTTGCTTTCACGCTTCGCATACGGGAGAAGGAGAGTCGGAAGATTGCCCGCTGGGCACTCGCATAGTTGAGCGCCTTGGCCACTTACCTGCAGCAATTCTCAACGCTTCTCAATACATAAACTCCAATTTATCCTACGATCCATGCACCGATGCTCTCGATGAGTTTCTGCAGGAGTGGCAGTCGGAAGCTGACCAAGCCGAGATACTAAAGTATCGACACAAGAACTTTCGATACCCTTATTCCATGCTTACTATAGTCAACGTTTCATTTACCCGGCTTGAGAGGAAATATAAAGAAACTGATGAAAAAGGCTTGGAGGTCTCACTCACGCTCATTCGTCTCTTGAGCTTCACAGACACCTTGGTGTTCCCGTACAGACTCGTGAGGCAGATGCCGTCACATCTAGCGGACTTTACGGCAATGGGTAACATTCTCAGCGAAAGGCTGCGAAGATTGAAGAGCAAACTCGCGATCAGCCAGGGCATAAACAAGCTTGTCGAAGTGTCTCTTCTGAGCCAAGATCTTAACCTCATGGCGGTGACACTAAACCCTATGGTTAAGGCTATCGTCCAGAAAATGGTTGACGCACGGGAGCAGGCGATTTGGATTCAGTGTGGCCAGGTCTTGTCGCGAACTATGATCTAGTACATTTTTGGCATTAAATTCATAGTCCCAGCCTCCAGAGCTCAAGGTCACGAAAGCTACAGATTTTGGCTTGCCCAACACGCCTGGCAGCATGCACCCTCAACAAACATCATAAAATTTTTTATTTTAGCTATGGAATAGTAGCGTATCATATCCTTCAATTGACTGCTAGACTTCTAGGCCTTTGAAATACTGCTGGCTGATGCTATTGGGTACTAAGATTTTCTCGGGTAAGTACCTTCGTCATATATTTTTGCGGCAGGTGATGGTTGCATCGCTCTTCGCGATCTGTCAGTCTCGGACTCATGCACAAGTCTTTGTCTACAAGAGAATAACTTATTCAAGCAAAGGCTCCAGCTCAGTTTCATTTCGCTCTAGGTCTGCAGGATCTAGCTTCGGAGCTTGAGGAAACCGTCTCGCAAACAGGAAATCTGAAGCGCGTTTCCAAATACTGAGACCTTGCAGCTCCTTTTCAGGCAAGCCAGGTCGCTGCCAGCTCGGTCGCGATTTCTGACTTAGTGCACTGGGTTTGTTGGTTAGCTCGGATAGGGTGGGCAGTTCCGAAGACCCCACGGCGGTTTCAATAGTGTCAGCATCAGAAGCCATTGGTTGAGCTTGTTGGCTGGGGAGTTGCACTTTGTTCTCCACGATTCCTTTATGCCTTAGGATTTCGGGGATAAGCAACTGGCCTGAGCTTGGACTAGCAGCGCCCATGTCTATTGCTGAGCTCGTGTTAGGGCGCTCCTTAGCCTTTTGCTTTCCTTCTCTTTTACTTTTTCCTCTCAAAGTGTCCTCTGCATCGACATCGGCTTCCCAGTCAATAATCAAGTGATCTCCGGCTACGTTTTTTGCTTTGTTTGGCTCATCTTCGGCATGGCGATGTTGTAGAGCAAGGCCTGACAACATCAATGACCTGGCTCGTCTTGTGGCGGTCATGCTTTCTCGTCGACGCAACAAATACTGCTCAAGCCGCTCCCCAAAGCTATCTAGTAGTGGCCTTGGAAAGGCTACTATCCCTTCAAGGATCTCTAGGCCTTCGGCCAAGTTACCAGCCCAGAAAAGCTGATTTGTGAAAGCCAGAAGTTCATGCGAACTCCAACTGAATATGTCCCAGGGGCTTCGGGAGCCCGCCGCTTCTAGAATTTCATCCGAGACTGATGAAGCTGTTCTAAACGCGTCCTTTAAATATCCCAGCTTCGATTGTACTTTTAAAAGCCTAGTTTTAAGACCCATACGTGATGAACAGATCAGATAGTCTCCTACTGCATCTGTACCAGCAATGGTGACCTTCAGCAACTCCACAGCATCCTCGAGCTTGTCGAGACTGATTAAACAGTCAACTAGAAGGCACCTAGTCAGTAGTTGAAACTCCCCATATTCTGCCTGTGACCTTGACAGGCCTCCACGTCGGCGAGGCATAGTATGTGTGCCTCCGCTGTCTAGAGAGCCCGAAAGCCATCTTTGGGCTTCGTTCCAGTGACCTAATTTCATCGCTATGGAAATAAGTTCCAATTGATAACTCCATAGCGGAGTATCAAGGTTATTGTGGGTATGATAATCCAATCCTATAGTGAGTATAATTTCTGCCTCCTGTAGCCGGTTTTCTCTTGAAAGATGATGTCCATATGACAAATATAGCTGCGTCGGTATGCTGTCGAGCAAATCTATAGAAGGAAGCCTTGCGAGAAGGCGGCATAAAATTGTGAGCTCCATTTGCGATCCCGATCGCCGGGCGCGGGAACTCCACTGCTCAGCCATAGCAAGTACCTGAAGCTCATGATCAGTGCCACGGGTCATATCCGCTCCCTCCAGCAACATAAATCCTATTACAGCGTGCTCGCGTGGCCTTGTCTCAGGCATAATTTGGGCAAAAGCGGTCTTGAGTATTAAGACTCCCTCTGGAGCAACGAACGAAGCTCTTGTATTAGCTGGTGCTGAAATAGGAGCCTGAGACCGGAGTCGTTTTAAATTAACCCAGGCAACCAAAGATTTCTGATACTCATCATATCGAGAAGCTGATAAATTTGACGTATTGCTTGACTGGCGCTCATCGATGTGCTGCCCTGTCAATTTGAGCCATCCTAAGTCGCGAAGTTGGTAATGGTGAGTTAGCAACTTCAGAGTTATAGCGTCAACAGCCTGTTTCCCAACGTCGACTAACAGGTGGCGATGGCTGCTGAGAAAATCGATAGCTAGTTGAGCGTGGCGATAGTATAGCTCTCGATGCCGTCCTGCTAGTAAATGGACGTCTGCGTCAGGCATGTCATGAAATATCTGGACGAGATCCAAGCAAAATTCGAAAAGTTCAGATTTGTCCCATTCCCATTTCCTGCAGCCTTCTGCAATGCGCCAACGGCGGCCAGCTGGAAGTCAATATTCAACGTCTTCATCCAAAGTGTCACTATTTCCATCGATGTATAAGATTCCTAACGCCGATAGCTCCTGCTCGAATATTTGTAGCGACTCCGAGTTATCAACATTGTCCAGAAATGTGGCTAAGAAAGATCGTTTGGTGGTCTCGAATTCTCCAAGAGTTTCGTCGAAAGACCCAGCGCTACCGTTGGCTAGCCACTGATTTGCGAATGTAAAGTCGGAATTGTAAGAGCTGCGGCCATATAACTTGGGCCACCTCGCTTACTTGCGCATCATCATTATTAGCGACTACCATATAA